>LSSN01001543.1:0-11448 GCA_001970855.1 Smittium culicis
GATCGCGATACAAAGAAATAAGCGAATTCGAATTAAATTCGCCGAAAAATAACCGAATAAAAACCAAAATAAATCGAACAATCGTATATCACCGATTACTACTTAACTCCCACCCTACATCGCTTCGCGATGTAGGGTGGGGGGACCCGAGCGAAGCGAGGGCCGCCGCGAAAGAAAATAGACGGGAATTTATAATTCGCGTTAATTATCCACAATTGCGATAATTATTTATTTATTTTTTTTGTTTTAAAAAAAAAAAAAAAAAAAAATTTTTTTAAAAATTAAGGGGGGAGATAGTGTAATGGGCTTGATTCTAATTGTCATCGAATGCCAATCAGAATCCCGATTTCCCATTACATTGTAATCAAGGCAATCTAATTGTTCATAGCATACCTAAAGCTCATTAACTAAAATACAACTCTGGGTATATAAACCTGAGCTTAGCCATAAGATGTTATGGCTAAGCTTTTCAACATTAATTCCTTGTCCTAGTTTCTATCTAGTCCTCACTCTTATTCTTGTTCTTGTTCTTGTTCTTGTCCTAGTTCTAGTTTATATTACCTTCTCCATAATATTATCTAATAAAATCATATTAACAATAAGTCCATCACAATTTCAAAAAATCTAAAGATCTTATATCAGCTAATTGCTTTTAAATTGAGGTGATGCTCGATATATTTTCTAAAATTTCCAAAAATGGATACAAGTTAAGCCAGATACAAGAACGGCTTAATTCCTCTTTACAAACTATAAATAATGCACAGAATAAATTCATCCCTCAAGGTAATTCTTTTTTTTTAATATTAATATTGCATAAATTCACAATGTTTTCTTGTATGTTTTTTTTATTTTTATATAATAAATTAATCATATTTTATTTTATTTGTTGCTAATATTCGAAATTTTAATTTTATATATCCAGAGTACGCAGATGATACTGAAAAAGCAAATTTACTCTTTGAAACATACAAAGATGCTATTATAGATTCAGAAAACGAAGTTTTAGCTATAAATGAATTAACCGAATTTTTAAATATCATTCGTTCAAAAATATCTAATGATTCTTTTGAAAACTCTCTAATAATTTCAAATGATTTCAATGAATCCCTCCACAGCAATTTTAATACTAACTCTAAAACTGAAACCAATTCTTCGCTGATAGATTCAAATTCTTCTCCGGAATTAAAATTAACCTCAAAGTCTCAATCCATAAACCATGATTCAATCAAATCTAGCCCTGATCCAAGAGAAAGAGATTCTTTTGATTCTAAATCTAAAAAATTTGGGTACGATATGCTATTTGATCCGGAAAAAAAACAACAAGAAATTCTTTCTGCTATAAAAATTAAGAAAAAGACTTCAAACAATGATAGAAAGCTTCCTTCCTCTGATTATAAAGACTCGACCCCCATTCAAAATCTACCAGCCGTCGATGGCGTTGATTATAAGGAAGATTCTCGACCTTTATCTAGAACCCCTAATTACTCTGACAGCGAAAGATCGACAAAATCTAGAAATAATAAAGAAAACGATAAATCTTTTAAATCTAAAAATTACCCAGACTCATTTGAATCTAAAAACAAAAATAGTGATTTAACTGCAACCTCCTATAAAAAGGCGTCTGAAAATCAAAATTCTCGAATTAGTGAATCTTCTGAATCTTTTCTCACTTCAAAATTTTCAAAAAACAAATATGAAAACTTCCCTTCGAATAATTCTGATTTCGACGATTCTAAAAAACCCATTACTTATTTATATGATGATCTACAAAATAAACCATTAAAGTATTCATCTTCCTCTACACACCTTAAGAACTCGGTGGACATGCCTTCAAGCTCTTATAATTCCCCAAATCTCAAATCATGGGATCATCCCTCTCCCAACAAGTTCAAAGATTTCAACAAAAATCAGTCTTACTCCTCCTCAAATGACCATCAAAACTCCAAAAGATCTCAAAGCGACAGAGATAAAGATAGGGACAGAGATAGAGATAGGGATAGAGATAGGGATAGAGATAGAAATAGGGATCGGGAAAGAGAAAGAGATCGTGACAGAGACAGAGATCGTGACAGAGACAGAGACCGTGACAGAGACAGAGAAAGAGACCGAGATAGAGATCGTGACCGTGACCGTGACAGAGATAGAGGTAGAGAACACGATAGGCAATATTCCTCTACCCAAAAAGTAGATTATGAATCCAAGCCTAAAAAACCAAGGATTGATTCAAAGCTTAAAGACGAAAAGGATTTTTCAAGAGCATCTACAAACAACGCTTCAAATAAAGATAGCACCTTCCAGCGGCCCAAAGAATATTCTAACATTTCTGGAACTACTTCAAATAACGATTACAAAACACAAAGGGATTACCCTAAAAAGCAAGAAGCATCAAAGCTTGACCCATATCGCTCTAAAAGTTACGAAAACGATAAATTCATCGATTCATATAGTGAAAAGTCCGTTCATTCTTCAAATCATACAGAGAAAGATTCTTCTAAAGACCCTATAAAGCTCAAATTAGCTAGCAAAACTAGCCAGTCCAATTTATCTAAAAACGACATTAAATTGCCATCGAATTCCTCAAATTCATCAACCTCTTCCAATAACTCAGGAAAATTGTCAGAGGTTAAAAGACAATATGATTTGACTGCTAATTCGTATTCTGATCAAAAGTCTTCTGGCCAGAATGAAAAATCTAGTCATTCTAGTTCTCTTGGTTTAAGATCCAGCGGTCGAAATCCTATACCTTCTAGCAATGACTTAAAAACTACAAGTAGAGCTCACACAAGGCAATCTAGCGTTAGTTCTGCAAAGGGTGAGCCTAGTAATAGAGATTCAGCAAACAGAACTAGCTCCAGAATTCGGAATTACGAGAATCATAACGAATCTCACGACGATTCGTATAAGAGACCAAAATCGGATAATAAAGTTATAGATTCGCATACTAGAAAGTTAGCTTCAAGCAGCAAGCAATCGACTGATAAAAAAAGACAGGTAGATATTCCACCAAAATCTTCAAAACCAAACCAATATTCTTTCATATCGATTGGTTCTTATGTTGCCGCAAGGATACCTACATATGATCCTGAACAAGCTGAAGAGTGGATTTTAGCTATTGTTAAAAAGATAAATTCAGCAAGAACAAAGTTTATTGTTGAAGATGCAGACGACGAAATCATATCTGGCCAAAGCACAACAGCAAAACCGCAGTATGACCTAGACCAGAAAAACATCATGTTTGTTGCAGATCCGAATACTCTCAAAGGCACTGGTACTACTGGCAGTGGCTATTTACAGAGCTATTCAAACAATCAGATGTCATCAAGTCACAATTCAAGTCAAAGGAGGAAAACATCAATGGCATCTAACGATTTAGAACTTGTCAGTGGCAGGACTTCAATTGGGCCAGGCGATAAGCTGCGGTTCAACAATACTCAAGCGATATTAGCGGGCGAGCGTGTATTAGCCATTTACCCGGGAACAACTGTATTTTATCATGGTGTTGTTCAGCTCGAGCCGGCGAACAATAAAGCATCTCTTGGGCCGTTTATGGCGTCCAAGAACCTGATGAATTTCCCGCCAGTCGTTTCATCGCTCATTAGCAGATGGGAGAAATTCTACACTGGCAAGCCAATTTTCCAAATTGCTTTTGACAACGATGAAGGCAAACTAATTGACGTTCCTGCGATATTAACGATTAAGCAGTAAAGAACACTAATTTCACATCCTATTTTTTCTTTCGTTTCCCGTATTGGGTAGTATTTTTATTTGTTTATCTTGTTAATTTTATATAATTTCCCCCACTATTTGTGCATAATAATGAAATCCGTGTAATCTTATAAAAGAAAAGAAAAAAAAATTATTATTATATGAAATGTTTTGATTATTAAATTATTTGTAGTCGTATATTTTTTTTTATTTATAAATCCTGATCTTGTGAACTAGTAAAAAAAAAAAAAAACAATCATCATCATCATTAAAAATTAAAAAGATTGGTAAAAAAGCGATATAGATGTAATTTATTTTTCTTGAACTAAATCAAACTGTAATGAAAAAAAAAAGAAAAAAAAAGTATCGATTATTATAAAATAAACACAGGACCTTTACTTTTTTTTTTTTTTCTTTTTTGACTTTTCAATAGAAACAAACGAAGAATGTAAGGGAAGAGTTTGCGGTGATAGGGGTGAAGAGGGGGGGAAGTGTTAAGGAACGGATGAAAATGTACACCGGAAGTTATTTTTGGGCAAATGCCAATATTGGCGATTTAATAGGGTCGACGATTCGCGTCTGCGGATAAAATCCGAGTTTCGATTTTACGAGCAAGTTGTGTAAACTCAAAGAGTCAGGCGAATGCAAATTGTTGCTGGAAATTGTTAGGTTTGGACAGAGCTTTTGTCTTATTTGTTGCTGTTGTTGCTGTTGTTGCTGTTGTTGCTGCTGAGTATTGTGATGTGAGTGGTAGGCAGGATGTATATGGAGTGGCGATTCAGGTGAAAGCGAGAATTTTTTTAGAGATTTGATTGTTTTTTTTTGAGTGTGTTTGTTATTGCTTTGAGAATTGCTGGTATTTACAAAATTCTGCGGGTTTTCAGTAACCAAACTATTTTGATTAGGATTTGGAGAAATATTATGTAAATTTTCGGTATTAAGACAAGAAGAATCTGGATTTGAGATCGTCGAATTAGTGTTGTTGTTGTTGTTGAGGAGTATCTGATTTTTCGTATATTGTGTAAGGTTAGGTTGTTTGGTAGATAAGGTAGGATCGATTTTGTTTGTATGTAATAAGCTATTATTAGAAGTTTTTAAATTTACAAAGTTGGTTAATAGCGAATCGATATCAGAAGATTTGGGTGGAAATATAGGATCAGGGTTATATGGTAAAGCAAAAGAGGAAATGTTGTTTGGGGGTGAGGTGGTTGTGGCTGCGTTAATGTTTATGGAATTGGATGAAGAGGATAGGTTTGATGATTTGGTTAGTTGGTACGAGCACAGGTTTGAGCAATCGAGATTAGAAGTAATAGGCATGGATGATGGAGAAGGGTCGTATAGTGTGTTGCTTGAAAATTTTATGCTTTGAGATGAGTCGTTTGAGTAAACTTTGTTGAATTTAGAAAGCGAGAAGAGGGTGATACTTTTTTCGAGGTTAGAAAGAGCTTCAGAGAAATCAGGGCCTTTACAGTTTAGTGAGTTATTTCTTGAAATGAATTTATCAGTAATTTCTAAGGGTTGATGAGGGTGAGTTGAGTTAAATCTAGATTCAGAATCGAGTTTTTTCATTACGTTAGTTTTGTGTTCTGGAATACTTAAGTCTAGGAGGATGAAACCATTATCGTTTTTAGGGTGGTTGGATTCGCTGTTATTTCCAGAATTGAGACGAGATTGCGGGCGGCTCCCAAAGTTCGGATTTTGGGTATTTTTAGGGATTGGCCACCTACACAACCTAACTTTGACAAATCTGCAAGAATTTTCTAGAGACTGAGGATCATTCCAATCAAAATGTCTCCAGTTTTCATCGGCGTCATTTTGTTTATTTGGGAACAAAGATTTGAAGCACCATTGAACGGTTAGTTCGACTAGTGCATTTTCGACGATAATGCCATCTTCGCGGTATTCTCTGTCTAGTTCGAGCTTATTTTGGACAGATTTGTCGTAGACTTTTTGGCGGTACTGTTTGTTGTAAGTATTTTCGTGGTAGTAATAAAAATCAGGTTTAGCGTCCCAAGTAATACTTAAAGCTTTTAGGAGTCTTGGGCAATCTTCAGGGTGAACATTAGAGAAAAGAGATTCACCAAGTACGTTTGAAAGTGATAAAACTTCGAACGAATCATTTTTGAACGAGTTAGCTTGATCGAAATAAACTTTTGATGGGGAAAGTGGGAAAGCCATTTCGATGATAGCGTGCCTAGAGATTAAAAGAGAAATGAATTTTTTTTTTGAGTTTAAGCTGTATGTTGAAGCAGAAGTTGGCCAGTTTGATAGTCTATTTGAAGTGGAAGAATAATTATTATTAGAGGATGATATTGAAGGCTTCCAAATGGAGCGAATGGGCGGGGGTAATAAACTATTTAAGCCTAGACAGGATATTTTGTGAAGTGCAGTGACTTCGGTTACATGTACTATACACAGTGAGATTTCGTTAGTGTCAAGCTCAGGGGAAGAGATATTGTTTGTTTTGCTGTTTGTTTTGTAGTTCCAGGACCACCATTTTTTAGCGTCAACAACGGGTAATATATGGGCGCACATCAAAACAAACATTTTTTCAGGATGGTTGCTATTAATTTGAGCCAAACGAACAGTGCCAGAGCTTCCATACTGTGCAGATATTGAGGTTTGTTTGTTTTCAGAAGAAATGGAATTTTTATAGGGGTTCGAAGCAGAGGTTGAAGGTGAAAAAACTTTATTAAAGAGCTGCCAAATATTTGGTTTATTATTATAATTTAAATTTTCAAAAGTGGCAATATCGCCAATAGATTTTCCTACCAATTTGTTTTTGTCTAGAACAGTAGAAAGTTTGTTTTTGAGGCTATCAGATACATGTTCAATCTTTGAGCTTTCGAGTAGGCTGATACTTAGTGGTAGTGTATTATTTGATCTTTTTGAAAATGTTTGGGAATTTTTAGGAATAGAAGAAGAAAGGCTAAATGGGGAGGTATTATCGTGCTTATTATTTATTAGGTCTAATTGTGGATCGTAGTTTTCTATTTTGCAAGAAGCTATTAAATGGGCAAAAGGTTTAAGAGGGCATACTAAATGCTGATGGTTGTTGCCGGACACAAAGGTATCTAATTGGTGTATAGGGAATTCGGGGGCAACTGGGTTTTCGGGAAAATTAATTGGAGATTTAAGGACATTTCTATGTCTTCTATATGTAATTGATGGATGTATACTATTATTGGCATTTTCTGCAAATACCATGATTATTTTTATTATTTATGAAGCGGTAGTATTCATTTAGAGGAGAGGGGAAAGATACTTAATATGGTTGAAATATGAGGAAAATAGTTTAAAAATGAATATATAGTATGTAGGATAAATTGTATTAGGCTAATTGTATTATATCATGCAGGGTAGATATAATGTTATTTCTTTTGTACTGTGAATGTAAATAATAGTATTAATTAAGAACAGGTGTTAGTCAACTTAACAGCTAGTATGGAAGGGAAATAAAGAGGAAATTTATGAAGGGAAGGATAAATATACGTATATGAGTCAAGAGGAAAGCTGCTGATTAAAAAAAAAATTTAAAGTGACTTGAAATTGGCGCAGAAAATGGGTTAAATTAAAATTAAGGTTTTTAATGCTTTAGTTGTGGGCAATGAAGAGCATAAAATCTGCCTGAGCGAATTAAATTTTTTAATTTTTTTTTTTTTGTGATTTTTAATTATTTGCGCTGATACTTTTTATACATTTTTAGGTATTTCGGTTAGTCATATAACATATAAATGGCGTATTGTTGAATTTCTTTTTACTTTTTTTAGTAATATATCTTTGGAGCTGCCAAGTCGATTATTGGAAGGCAGTATTTGGGGCTCAGGTGCTATATTGTTCTGCGAATTACGCTATTTATTTACAATTTGCTGAACTAGCAGTAATTCTAATTAGCTAAAAAATCACAGTTAAGAACTCATTCTTAATGCCCGCTATTTGTTTACGTTTAATATCCACTCACTCCCTATTTGGCTAAAAATGCTTTACTTGCCAACCACATGGGCAAGATCGTATTTATCAGATTCAAAAACTGTAGGCTTAATAAATCCCATTATATTTCTGTGCTAGCTTTATACACTATTCGTTATTTCGCCAACATAGCATTATCCATTTTTTCTAACAGTTTCTGAACTAGCTTTCAGGCTAGGCATTGGAGCACTTAAGTATTAAACGAATCTGTATACAGTCACCCTTTAAAGGTATGCCAACTTCACTGCCGACATTGTAAAGTCATTCTGTAACATGCTGAGAAGTTTTGCCCTTCGTCTTTTGGTGCTATATATAAGAACCATCATTGCCACTTGAGAGAGGCAAGTGCATATAATTTATACTGCGAGAATTTGTGGCGAATATCTGGATTTAATTGGCCTTGAATTTTACTTATTCTCTCAATGAAATTTCCCTATTGGCTGCCACACATGCTTTTCTCGGAAATGCTCGTACTCTTTTCCTACAAAAAAAAAAAAAAAATTCAAAATTCTGCGTAATACCATAAATAAAAGATTATAAAATTCATTCCATCAAATATCTTGCCCAATAGATATTAGCTGTTTGCTAGCACTGCGCATTGGTTGGCTGTGCTTTGTTTACAACAACAATTATTCATCACAAAACGTTTCGCAGTCAGCATTTAATTATTGCGCTTCCATTGTTATCGATATAGCATTACTAATTGCATCACACTATAACCATTATTAGTAAATTTTTTTCCTCAATTAGTCACTGTTTCTTCAACTTGCAGCTTATATTATGGGTAATATTTGCCAAATCTGATTAATCTTTATTAGAAATAGATCTAACCCATAAAATATTGCCCATAATAATAGTCACAATATACGAGAAGTATAATCCCAAAATTACGCAACGTCTACATTAGCATTTACATCTTGGTCTATGCTTGCACAATTATATGTGTTTCGGTTTGCTGCTCTTTGATAAAAAAAGTAAAAAGTAAGATATGAACAGATAAAGTTACATAAAAACTTGCTATATAACTAACCATCTATTTGAGTACTAAAAGATGTCGCATACGTTTATGTATCTTAAAAAAATTACTCTATTGAACTTGGTTTATATTGCCCCTTCACCTATCCATAATTACTTTGGCTGCCTAATAACCGTTAAAATAATGCTTCATGACTACTCTAATTAATACCAAAATGCAATAAAATACTCGTAAAAATTTAAAGTATAGTCCATCGCTTAAATATGCAATCCAACTCAAAAATTACATAATAAATCAATAATATTCAAAGTCGTGTATAAAAAAAAATTTTTTTTAGTCTAGTATATGAATATACGCTGTTTTAAAATATATTTATATACCGATAGCACGTTAAAATTTATTTAGTTCGTCCACTTTGCTAACATTCAATTTATAACAATATCAACGATCTGCTTTTAGTATTTTTAAAAGATGAATTATATATTATCCAAATCCAATTACGAATAAATCTGAAAATTGCTAATAGTATCTAATTCAATTGATCAAAAATAAAGTGCTGATTTCTTCTCTTTTTTTTTTTGTTTTTTTTTTTTGCCTACTCGAGTAGGTTGTATCTACACGTTGGGCAAAGCACTGATCTTGCTTTTAGCCAAGCATCAAGACATTCTTGGTGGAATACGTGCTTACATGGAATCCCCCTAACTTTGTTTCCTGCAATTATACTCTCAAAGCAAATTAAACACTCCAAATCTTCTGACTGCTCATCAACACAAGCCCCATCTAAAAAAAAAAAAATGCAATAAAATTATTTCGTTTTTTTTTTTTTTTCGTCCATGAAATAATTATTTAAAATTTTTTTACCTTGAGGCTTTGATTCCGTTTCACATGCTATGTTTTCATCAAAAGGTACCACTTTATACCTCTCCAAATCTTTATCGCTTAAACTGTTTTTAGCAACCGGCGGGCTACTCTCTTCTTCCGGCTCGCTATTAATATATGAATACCTCTTTGCAAATATGTATATCGATACAAGAACAATCACTAAAGCTACTGATCGCAATTAATTTAAAATTAATCAATTAGATATATCTAATTCATTCGATCAAACCGTTCAAATTACCTTACATTTATTGAACGAGAAAAAGTATCACTCAAAAAACTTTACCATATACAAAACTTGTAAAAAAAAAAAGTGAAATAATATTACCTGGAACTAGATAAAATACCAGCGTCGAATTAAATGAAGAATCGCTATACGGAATACCTACTTGATTATATTAAATTCTCTACCGAATTATTTTCCGCTCGATTATATTTTTTTTCAGAAATTTTCTCACTTTCAAAACAAAAATTTAATTAAAAAAAAAACTTTTAAAAGTATAAATAAATCATTTTCCTTTTTAATTAAATTAAGCTTTTTTTTTTACCATAGTCGTTATATCTATTTGAACTTGATGCTTTTGTTATAATGTTATTTGAACTGCTTATTTTAAGCGAGCTGAAAATATTTTCTGATGAATCCATCTCTCTTATAATCTATACTATTTAAATAAATATATAATTAGCAACACATATATTATCAGATATAAGTATCGGGTTAATTACGTTACAGGTATTATAAATACAATGGTGTGGTAGATATTATCATAACATAAACTTGCTTTCTTTTTTTTTCAAAAAAAAAATAATAATCGGTAAAAAAACAGTTTTTCTAAAGACGGAAAAATGGGAATTGAATGGATTTTTTTTTTTTCGTAGTCAAAATTTTTTGGCCATTATATTGTTATTTATATTTTAAAAAAAACTACCAACCTCGCTTTATAAAAAATTTACAATAGTAAACGGGCTTGGGCTGATAATATTGGCGACTTGAACTTGAAATTTTTTTAATATTAAAATATTCGCAGATATAAATGTTAATATAAGGTGCAAATTTATACTAGTGACTTTCCGTATGCCAAATGTTTACTATAAATAAATATTAATATATACTTGTATAGGTGTAATCCAGAATGATCTACTGTTAATTAAATAAATCATTTCCTTTTTGATTTAATCAGGGAAAAAATATGCATTATCAGCCTTTTTAAAAAAATTCATCGTCTACAATAAATGAATACTTTATAAAATCAATATACTTTTAGATCCATGATATATTCGTCCGTGTCTAAAAGTATATAGCAAAATAAAATAGTAAAATAGGTTTGGAATACCATATATTTATTATAAAAACTATACAAGTTTTTACTTGATCTATGTGCGGTAAATCCATTCGAGAAAAAAAAATGGCAAATGTTTATCGAGCAACACTTGATAAATAAATGCTTATGATTTTCAATTTTAATAATAAAATAGTATTAATTCTCTGATATCCGCAGTAGTACTTCAATTCCATAAAAAAAATAAAGTGCGAAAACCAATAAAAATCAATTTTGTCAAATTTTATTTTCATAACACTTATCATCTAGCCTTTTTTTTTTTTATTACAATTAAAAAATTGCGCAACTTGCCTATTTACCCTGGTTTGAGAAGATATGAACAATCAACCATTTCAAGATTTATATTCTAATTATAAAAAATATTTCTGATGTGCCCAAAAAAGTATATCCTTTTATTAGAGCAGTATATGAAATTGATAAACATTATTTAGTGCCTGAATGTGATAAATAATAAATTCCTATACGAGAAAATCCTTAAAATACATGATTATTGAATTTATAACTTGTTTTTTTAAAATAATTAAAACTATAATTTTTAATTTAATTCCCAATTTATTAATTCATAACTATTTCAGGAAT
>LSSN01001544.1:0-19452 GCA_001970855.1 Smittium culicis
TAGTTTTTCTTTTAAGTTTATGACCTAAAACCAAGCAACGGAAAAAGTATAAAAAGGTTACTTTTTTCCTGTCTTGAATTCGACATCTAGTATCTTGTATACTTTCTAATAAGTAATAAATAAATATCTTTATAGTAAATATAACTTCTAATTCACTTGCCTTGCACTCTTATAACCCAAATCTTGACATATATTTTGATATTAGACTCGAATAAAAACTGCCATTATATATCATAAGAGTCATTTTTTTACTCCAATAGCGATCTATATACTGAATATGATACGCTTTATGAATCTTTTGACTCAATTAGATGAGATTTCAGGGTAAGTGAAAAGTATCTAAGCTGTTTTATTTATTTAATATAAAGTTATTAGTTTTACCAGAAATAATAATCGTATGTTTTTTCTAAGCAATTATGTTTCAGCTGAGCTAGAATAATTTTAATAATATCTAATCTAATAGATTTATAAAATTCTTAGATACTTTAAAACTATTTTTATTTTGTTATACTACAAAATATAAACATCATAATTTAAAAAAATCAATGATTGGTTTTGTGGATAGTGATATATATAAAACATAGTAGCTAGATAGCTAAGTAGTTTATCAATATATTTATATAATTTATAGGTATGATTTTCATAATTTTTTATTTCGTTTATAAATAGATTTAAATTCGAATTTTAAATTACTCTTGATGTTTTATTATTTAATGTAGCTAACATGAAATAATATCATATTTGTAAATTAACATTTAATAATATAATTTTAAAATCACTAATCTTAATAAAGATCAGCCAAATAGTCTAACTTTTGACATAATTAACTAGAAATAGAAAAGAGAATTTGCTATTAGTTTTATAATATAATTCTTGATTAGAATATTATCATATCATCCTCAAAAAAATTTATGTCAAGTAGTGTTACTTGAGCCCCTTTTGATCACTAGATCAATGTATCATCGATTTGCTAAGCTTAGGTCGATATAAATATTTTTATGAGTTTTCAACCAAATTAGAGAAAATATTTAAGGAGTATACTGAAAAAAATAATCATAATAACTAAACAATTTACATAATATAAAGGATTAGAATAATAAAATTTATGTAGGGAATAAAAATCTTAGTTTACCCATTATAGATAAGTTCAATATAAAAAATTTCATATAAAAATTACTTATAAATAGATCAATTTTAAATATTTTTCAGTTTTAGACGAAATCTATAAAGATGAATCCCCTGATCAAAAATAATTATTTTTCATAAACTCTAAAAATATATCGTAAATCTCTATTGGGAACTTTGTAAATTTAATGAAATAACTCGATTAATAGCTAAAAAATTGTGCAGATATTAATTTCTCTTAAAAATCTATATCTTTATTAAATTAGATACGATTAAATTATTTTATAACTCTATATTATTAATATGCTATAAAATATAATATGTTTAATTTATTTTATATTTTCTGAAGACAATGCACATCGAAAAAAATGATCTGAATTAATTTTCTGGAATAAATTCCATCTTTAAGATACATTTTTTGTTTTGGAATGATTATTGGATTGTGAGATTATGCATATTTTTGAATTTAATCAATAGCAAGCTTTTTTTAATAACAATTAAATTTTTAAAGTTCCTCAATATGTCAGAGTATTCCCAATACTCCACCTAGAGCTTTATAATTTTGTTATAGGGGTTTTCATTGGCTGAATTAAAGCCTATTTTTTAAACTTAAAAGATTTAAAAACCTTATGTGGAATTTTTATTTAAATTCTACCAAAAAATCGATACCTCTTCATAATGGAAGAAAATTGCACTTTTTATATAGCTGATTTCTTCTTCACTTACGACGTGAGTAATAATATATTTTTCTTAATGCGATAGAATAGATTATTAGAATAAAAAGGTTAATAAACCTTTGATTTGAATAAAAAAAGGAAAAATATAAATGTGAATATAATATAGTAAATTTGACAAATCACCAAAATTTACAACGAGAAGATAGGATTTCCTATAAAAATTTACAACTGTATTAAAACTCTTTGTAATAAAACTAGGTTAATCATCTCTTGATTATAGTGATGTTCCTTTGATGAATTATTTTCTTTGTTGTAGTGCTTTACCAATCTCCGCTACCACAAATATATTCATGAGAATTTCACAAAAATTCAGTTTAATTGGGCAGGTACGATTTAATAATAATTAATGGGGTATTGCTTTATTGATATAATAGACTTACTTATAAATATTTCTTAAATCTAATAGTATTCTAGAAAAATGTGAAATCTTTCCATATGTATTCTGTATAACCAAATTATGGGAATTTTAGTACTTATTTTGTAATTGCATTTTCTGATAGGATAATTTTTTAATTTAATTTGAAGTAATTTATACATATTTTTATATTAATAAAATTTGAGTTACTAATATTTTAACAGAAATGATATATCAGTACCCAAATATCATTATAGTTTTGTTTTTATATTTCTCTAAATGAAATTTCAATGATCAGTGATCTATTCAAAGTGAACCTATAGCTACAAAGTTATTAATAATCTTTTTTATTATTATTTAGAGTTTTTAAATTTATTTATTTATTAATTCATAACATAAATTCATACTAGGTTTTATTAAAAAATATATAGATTATAAATTTATCGGTTTACTGGAATGATTGTTTCATAAATTTTTGGGGTTTTCAAATATTCACATATAATAACGCTTAATTCATCTTTTGAACAATGATTTAATTATCTAAATATTATCTCTGTTTAATCTATTATCTAAACTGTTATCATATAAACATAATTTTATTTCATTTGAAATTGATTTTGATGACGCTGTAATTGATTGATATAATTCTAGAATATAAATTGGAAATTTTAATAAAGTAAAATGTATACATACTTACTCTGATATTATATTTTTAGAATTCATCACAAAAAATAAAATGTTGTTAAAATAAAATACTCTTTTGACTTGCTATTAATTCCCTAGTTAATGAATTCGAGAAATTCTTAGAGTATTTATTCCTATAAATATATCTAATGCTATACTTCGATAGTTAAAGTTTAAATTAAAATATCGAAATTTATTTGATTATAATCTTTGTACTACATTGAAATTATTATGCACAGTGAATTTATCAAGAAAGCTTAGCATCTGTTTCATTTAATTTTTAATATGAGTTGCTTTCAGAATTGCTATTAATATTATAGCCCAATAAACCAATATAATCAATTTTTTTATTTTTTTTAAAAAATACAAAAAATTTTTTTTCAGACTTTTAAATAGCTTATGTTATTTTTACTGGGTTCAGTGTCCTATGATTTCCCATTGATCTATTTTCAGACTTTACTATAGAATATTTTGTTTATACAGGATAAAATGCCTGGGCGGATCTTTCAGTTTGTAGATTTATCCAATTTTCCTTGTGGTACGCAGCCAGTAGACTGGAAGAGGAATTTAAATGTATTAGATTATTAATGTTTTTAAGCCTTGAACCAGCTTGTTTATTTTTTAGTTTACTTTACCACATATTGCCATTATTATTATCATACTAATAAAATTTCATGATTTATAAAAAATTCTTTTTTTATAGGAAAGCATGTATTAATATATTCATAGATAATGAAAAGAAAACAAGGTTATTAAGAATATAAGATTACCTATTAAACCGAATCTACGGCTGGGGCCATTTCATTATTGAGTTCTGAATCCTTAATTTTATTTTTAAGCTTTATTGATATGATTAAATTTATAGATTCAAAGTGCTTCAATTCAATTCAATTCAATCCTATTATATACTATTTATTCAATATTATAGGTCATTCAGAATTGGCTTCAGAATAATTTTTACATTTGTATAATTCACCATTTTTGTTTGCTAAAATAGATTCTACTACGTTTTTCAACACAAAATTACCGACTTATTTATTCAGAATTTCGTAGAATCGACGTTATAGAGCAATATTGAGGATAGTTATGATGTAGCAACCGAATTGAAGTATCTTAGTTGCTGGTAGATTTCAACTAACTAAGAATTTGCAAATTTAAATCTAAAAAATTATCTTTAGAAAAAGAAAAAAATAGAAATACTGAAATTTTTTAAAAAAGTTCTATAGATATTGTAACTACTGAGATTAGTGAACTTGAAAGATAAGGATTAATATGTTTATTTATATAATAAAATATAAAGTAATATGGGAATATGGGAATAAAAATA
Source organism: Smittium culicis (assembly GCA_001970855.1). Taxonomy (NCBI): domain Eukaryota; kingdom Fungi; phylum Kickxellomycota; class Harpellomycetes; order Harpellales; family Legeriomycetaceae; genus Smittium; species Smittium culicis. The sequence goes on from LSSN01001544.1 coordinate 4,229, forward strand.
GACTAGGCACGAGAAATGTTGTCGAACAGCATAGTCTATAATAGGAAAGAATCATTATGTCTTAATTTAGATAATTATAAGGCTATAATATGAATGAATGGTATGAGTGTAGTGGTCAATAGCTTGATATTGATAATACTTATGTAATTATGTATTAAATATAGCGGAAAATCATGGTAAAATAGTAGTATATGACAGATATTGATAAATACTATGGTTTTAATCAAATTTGAAATAGGGTTTTCATGATCCCTGATTAATGATTTTAGTTATTTTAGACCGCTTTTTTATAATTATTTACTGCTGCAGGTCGCTCTTATCTTAACAAGTTTCAGAACAATTACATGATTTCCAAGGAAAAAATGTTATTTCAGTGAAGCCACCTTATAACATTTAACTAAACTCAATTGCCAAAAAAACGTATATTCGATACCAATGTTACTAAAAATTTTATAGAAATAAATTAGCACTTTCACATCATATGGAAAATTCTGTAGTTTAATCTATTTCGTACATATTAATTAGTATTAGTATCATTGTTATTCTGAAGTCATTTTTTATAGCTTTAAATGAATATAATTTTAAAATATAAACGAGATTAATTATAGCATCAACAGCTATATTTATTTAAAACAAAATTTAAATTTAATAAAAAGGACTTACACGATGTGATAAATCTTAATATAATTTGCTGTTAAAATTATAAATAAATTAAAAAAAAGTGAAATACATATTGTAAACTCGATTTACTAAAATATCAACTTTTTTTTCAAATTAAAATTTTGATTAAACCTGTAAAAAAAAAAGTAATGCGATTTAACTAATGTTTTTTGATAGATGTATCCATTTCCGTATATGCTTAACATCTCTATCCATCGTAGATTTTGATTCAGCTTTGATTATTTGTTGCTCAGGTTCATTTTTCTGTTAAAAAATTTTTTTTCTCTAATCAAAAGTTGTATTTTTACTCTCTTACCCTCCAATTTGGGCATTATACTTTTTATTTGTAATTATTGAGTACTTTTTGATATAAATCTTAAAATTTTCAAAGCTCATCAGTTTAATGTTAGAATTTAACCAGGGCTTTATCTTAGGCCTAAAATTATTTATTTCAAAAAAATACACTGATATTAAATATATAAAATTAAATTATGCGCAGGGCATATACTAAGAACATAATTTTATAGCGTGTTAAATATATTAATACCTCTATTATTTCTAATTAGTATTAGTAAAAAAATCTAATATATGCTTGAAAATAAAGATAATCCTAAATTCAAGGTGTAAAAAAAATTATATATAAACCGAATAAACTATATGACCTAGTATTTTTTTGTATCAAATTTTAAGAATAGTATTATTTATTAGCTTCTAGAAATCTATAAAATTCCGATACAAGCTGCATAAGTGATACTTCAACTGCGATAGAACCATCATAACAATATATTACTTGTCCAAAAATTTTCAATCCATTTATGGTGGTCGTATTTATTGATTTATCAGATAAGTATTTAGACTATTACTAAATGTATAAACATTTAGCTAATCGTCTAATTAATAAATAATTAGATAATTGTGAATTTATCTTGCCTGTATTGAGACCGTTTATCTATGATAAACAATAATCATATTAGATAAAAATTAAAAAATTCTCGACGAGAAAAAAAGAATCAGAAAATAAATATGTGATCAATGTACCAACTTAGATAAATGTGACAATTTTGTAATCATTCAAAAAATGTTGAAATCATTAAAAAATTTTTACAGTTGCAGTAATTAGATATTTTTTGTAGCTTATTTTTGAACTTGAATTTTTCCGTCATTATGAATACTATTTTTGAAAAAAACCTTGAACTTTTAGTTATTATTATTATTATTTATCTTATTATTACTATTTAGCCTCCTTAGTGGGTATCTTAAATAAAAATTAGAGTTAAAAGTACAAGTCTAATAACGAATTAAATCAAATAAATTATAAATCAAAATTTTAGATCACTTTAAAATTTAAAATCTGGCAGTTTAATTAATTCATTTTTGTGTTAAATAGAGGAACACAAATATTTATATTTATTTTTATCAATTCGTTACTCTATTTTTTTTATATCATACTAGAAATTCAAAAAGTTATTTAGTATTATAGATACTTGTTTTTAATAATATAAACCAGAAAATAAAATGTCTATTAAAAAAAGAAGCACTATAACCGAGAACCTTCTATACATAAATACAAGCTACGTGTAAATTCAATCAGGAATTTCAATATTTTTTGCTATGGAAATAGTCGATAATAATTTGTATTTTTTTGAAAATTAGCATGTATTTATCTGTATAACTGAATCAAAAAAAATTTTCTAATAGTGTATTCTCTTACGACTCTTTGATTATATTTATTTTTGATATATTTAAAATGTTTATTTTTATATATACGAATCTAATTTATTTTCTTTTTGAGTAAATTTTCTTGTTATTTTAATATATCAATTTAAGATACATCTAAAATTCAGCTCAAGAGTTTCATATAATTATTAATTTTCGAAGAGAGTTATTTCAAATTAATAATAAACAATGTTTTTTCTTGCATTCTTATTAAATAATCCATTGTTATATTTAGCTAATTACTTAAAGCTAATTATTTAATTTTCTTCGCAGAGTTATTAAATTATTAATTAAAGAAAACACCTCTTTATAGATATAATAACTAAAGAATTGATTTAACGAAGTAATTATTACAAAGATTACCGATGTTCGTGAAAGTTTAGAATACGAAAACCCACTTTTTCTTTGTGAATTATGATGATTTATCAAATTTATCATTATATATTCAAACCTATTTTTTACTCACCTAATTATTCAATTATTTAATATTTTTATTCTTGTTATAAAAATAAAGTTTAAATTTTTTTATTTATTAATTTATTTTGTCTTTATAAAGTAGTAGTGATTTATATTAATAATAATTAAGGAATAAAGCAAAAAATATAAGAGCATGAATTTTCATCCAAGAAGAGTATGTCAAACTATTAGAAACTATGAATTAAAAGATTTTTATCCCTGTGAGATTAATTAGACATAATTTAAAAGAATAAAAAAGAATAATAAAAAATATTTGAAAATTTAAAAAAAGCATTGAAGTAATTTTTTTTCAACCGATCCCACTCCGCCGCTCTAGCAGCTCCATATCCACTTGGTATTGGTTCAAGGAAGAACCAAAAGCAATAAAATAGATTCTTAGCTAGGTATTATTATACTTAAAAAGCAAAAACAAAATTTAATTGAACCAATTAAAAATCAAAAAATAAAAATTAAAGTTCTAGGCGGAGTTCTAGGAATATTCCGACATAATCAAAACTAAAAATAAAACGAAAATAGTAAAACCTAAATCGTATTCTTATCTCGAATACAATTTTTTATTATTAAAATTATCGTTTTATATTTAAAAAAATATTAAATCAGATTAATATGCTCTATTAATATATAAAGAAATAAGAAATATAATATAAGGTATTTTATTTTGATTATAACAAGAATTTTTTTGATCATGAATTCAATGAAATGAAATGATCTTATCAAATCTTTTAATATATTTAATTTAATTCAATTTTTTATTCAACCAACGTAATTAGAGCGCTTTATTATATAAAAATTATCAGTTACTAGACATAGTGATTAAATCAATACGTTTTTTGTTTGATTTATCATACGATTCAGAAAATCGTCTAATTACAGTTTTTAATAAAAAAAATTGTTTTTAATATCGCATTATATTTAAGATTATAATTTACGGCGAGTCACTTTTTATAAAATTTTGCTAAAAAACAATGTTCGAAATATAAAATAAAATTATCATTTGAGTAATAATAATAAAAAATCAAAGTATTTTACTACTAAAGGAGAATTAGTTTTTGATATTCATTCCCTTATTAGTTACTTTTATCATTTTCTTTGTAGATTTAACATTAGATTATAACTGTTAACGCAATAAATAAATAAATAAATAAATAATTTAATCCAAGATTAAATAAACAATTTAATATATACCAAGATTATAGCTTTGATTTCTATTAAACTAAAGATAACTAAAATTAAATTATTTTTGGTGCCACACATCAATTTATAAAAAATTAGATATTTATCGAGATTTCTAGAATTTATTAAAATAGTAAAATTTTAACAAAATGAATATAGATTATTATTAATAGCACATTTTAATGATATTTTATAAATTTATCAATGATCTAAAGCATACCAATATAGATGCTAATATATAATAGTCTTTAATAAATATCACCAATTTTAATTAAAAAATTCTCAGCAGATCACAAATTAGCAAGTCTAAAAGTCATTGTAATAATAAATTCATTTTAAATTACTCATCTCAAAAATCAAATTTATATATTAATAATAAATTTATGTACATAATCACCAATTTTAAAATTAAATCTAGTATAATTGGAATAATAAACTTTTTCAAATCCCATTATAAAAAGAATACTACTTAATAATTGATTATAATTAAAAAAACAAAAATATTAATAATTAGGAATACTAAGAAAACAGAATCAAAATATTTAAGACTATAAGAAAAATATTAAATAATCACATTTTAATGATTAAAATAAAGAATTATAGTGTAACTTGAAAGAAAAAAAGATTTATTAAATAAAGCAATCATATTTTTAATTAATAATTGGTTAAAGTACTTTTTTCAAAATTTAAAATAAAATGGTTATATGAATAAAGGAACGTATATATATTCTCGGGGTTGAAAAGCAATGAGAAAGGGTGAATGCTACTTTTTGAGAATCATAAAACAAGTATAATTTATCGCTTTTGTTTAAAATGATACATTAATTTAAAATAATATAAGTGTAAAAAGATATAAGCTTAAAACTCATAGAAAGCTTAGTATTTAAATTTAGAAAAAAAAATTTTTAGCTTCAGTTATTTTAATATTAAAAGTACCAAATAAATTCTTCGATAATATAACTCGTCAATGACTTCAAAATTTTAAAAATAAACTTGAAATAAATTAATAGTATTTTTGGACGGTTATTTGAGAAAAAAACGAAATGATATTGACTTACTCGAGCTAATTCCCATCCACTACTACGACATCGCCGCGCTAACACAAGCAGTCATAAAATTTGTTGATGATTAACATATCTTCGCAACGGAATACCATAAAAAATTAATTTTCCAAGTTATTGATTCTAAATCTAATTTTTTTAAAAAATAAACGCTAATACTGCTGAGTTTTTTAATTGAGGTAAAACTCGTACTTTTTTTTAAATTTGTATTATATTATTGATAGAATTCAATCACCATCTATTTGTTTATTTTATATTTTTAAGAGAACCAAATCTTTCCAACTTAGAAAATAAATAAATAAATCTATTATATTTAATGTCACATAAAATAAATAATAATGGCGATTATTAATTTGCTTACTATTTAAATCAGATCTGCCAAAAATATGCATCTATCTTTTATATTTTGATTCATTTGCATTATTTTTTATTCAAAAATTCACTCTACGCAACAAACTTTAAATAAAACAATCAATGTTTATTATTTTTCGTGGCAGCTATTAACTTCTTATATTTGATATTTAAAAAATCAAAAAACTGAAATTACTCCTATAAGTACACAAAAGTTTCTGATAAAACTCTTATGTTACTATATTTTTAAAAAAATTCTGACAAATTTACTGATGTTTTAAATTTTTAGAAAAGCCTAAAATATATCACAGACCATTATAATGTTTTGGATTAGTTTTTAGCTAATGTTTCTAATTTTTACCTCGTGATGTAATATAATAATAAACTGAGACAACAAAACCATAATATGTCGATATTTAATATGCTTATTTTATACTTATAAAAAATCATTTAAGTCATTATATATGAATATCTTGATAATATTTTATGAAAAAAAATGTCAACTAGATTTCAATTATGCTATTGTAATATTTTCCTTGTAAGAGTAGAATTATTGCATCAGAACAAAAAAATATGACATGTTTTAATAAAATATAACTGTCTATTTAAATAACTATAGCCTTCAAACGCTTACTAAAATTCCATAGCTGCATGAGCATAAAAACATTTATAGTAAAATTTTTAAGCATCCAATTTTAATTGAACTTAATATGAGTTATTGGATATCAAATATTTATCGAGTATCCAAATACAAAATTAATCTAAAATGGCAATGGGTTTATTTTATATTTTTGATACTGGTAATGGGATATGGCCTTTTTTAAATAAGATTATCTCTCATAAATAACTCCGCCTTTATCCTTCTGATGTGTATGCATGCTGCTCTTACAGATGAATCATTATTATCCCTTAAAAATGACAGAGGAAACAAAAAAGTATATATTTAATACCAAAAAATATATTTCAATTTAAGAAAATATTAATGGTAAAGAATTGGAATGTTATATAATTTTTTGAAGTAATTTCACTTTCAACAGGAAAATTCCCAATTTATTAACACGGGATCAGCGCAGCTAGAAAAATTAGTCTAAAAAAATTTCTAGAAAGTGCGGAGAGAGCATTTTATCCAGTAAATGGTCTGAATTGAGAGCTAAAAAAAAAACAATGCTTGGTATTATTTAGATTGAAGCGCAGCATTGTTGCTTATTAGTCCTCAGCCCTTATGCCATACAATTAGGATATTTAGTGCATATATGCAGAATCTCATTGGATAGCGGAATAGGTTTTTTTTATTTCACTGTTAAAAGTCAAATGTCATTAGCTTTTATAATTATCAATTCAATAATGGTGGATCATTTATGAGAGTCGCCTTGTTAAATCTTATAATTCAAGACAGAGAATGTTAAAGATGCTGGTGTTATTGCTTTATTGGAAAAATATTTATTCTTTTCGAAATATTTATTTACTAAAGTTAATTGTGAATTTTTTTAATTGTATGAAGATAAATATACAAAGATACCATCTCTAACTTCCTGTGCTTTAAGTTTTCCCTTCATTCTTAGTCAGTCACTTTTTTTTTTTTGAGTGTATCGATTTTTAGATACAGTTTACTAGGCATACACCCCCAAACTTATCAAAACACCTATAGCTTTAAATAAGAGCTGCGAGCACTGCATTAATGATATCATGGACAATGAAAAGTATAATAGAGCGAATTTGAAGGCTAAAATGAAAAGTAGTAATAGTGATCTATTTATCGTTACAATTAAACAATTTAATACATTCTTGATAGGAATTAATATAAATTAGCCTAACTGATGTAAGTAATGTAAATATCTTCTTTAGGTAAAAAAGTATATAAATACTCCCTGCTATTTAATTTAGGTTGTTTTGGAAACTATATCATTTTTTCGTCATTGAAAATATTGATAGATTTTGTAATATGGTAAACTTAATCATATTTATCAAATTCAGTATTAACCGAATTGATCATATTAGTTAATAATCATGTTATTTAAATATGAACTCATAAATTTTTAAGTTATATCAAACAACGTATCAAAAGTAGTAATTTGATCAAGTTTATATGACCTGTAACTAAGTATAAGCCTCTGTGTAAGTTCCTCTCCTTATCTCAGTCTCTCAGTCTCTCAGTCTCTCAGTCTCTCAGTCTCTCAGTCTCTCAGTCTCTCAGTCTCTCAGTCTCTCAGTCTCTCAGTCTCTCAGTCTCTCAGTCTCTCATTCTACAGGTCTTTTAGTCTCTCAGTTTCTTGATAACTCTGACCCTTAATATGTTAGATAAATACTCTCCCAATCTGTTAGATTCGTACTCTATCAGTTTACTAGATACTTACTCTTTTACTCAAATCAATGCACATTGTGTAAAAAACTCTTGTACAATCACATACACACATACACACACACAAACAAACAATCATAAGAGGAGGGCGGCAATTTCACATAACCTTGTGAGTAGAGAGTAAGGTATTGAGATAATCAGAAAGATTATAAAATTAAAAAACTTACAGAGTAGGTTCTGACATACAGATAGACCGGAAACTAAACAGACTATTATATTGAGTGTCTATTTAATATTCTGTGGTGTACTTTATTATCTGTGTATCACTTACACTACATTATTCTATGAATAGCAACGCTCATATCTTAATAACTATAATCTTTTATTTTTTTTTATTTATTTTAGATAGCAGAATTTTCCGATTTCCCTTCTGCGCTTTTACTCATCTACCTGAGTATCTTTCAGTATATTCCAATTCCTAGCTAATCAACTTTTAATCGTAATATAATTTTGAATTCTAATTTTTAGATAAATGTTGCGCCGTCTGTATCAAGGTCTGAAAGCTTCACTGATGTAAACTCAAGCTACTTGGAAATTCTTCAGTTTGTATAGCTGACTAATTACTTTTTTAAATCGCAATTTATCTTGTCGCCTCGATCACATCGCGTCTTACTGAGTTTTCTGTCTGGCTGTGAATCTTAGTATCCGTCATACAGGATAACTATGAGCATATAATTTTGACTTTGTGAATGTTAATTTTGTCTTATTTCCATCTAACTACGATTGCCTTGTTTTAAATTAGCGCTCCATATCACATTTGTATCTCTGAATCTGTGTTTTTTTCCAATTGCCTGGTTGTCATTCTTCTGCTATGTGTACTCGTTCGTGAAGTAAGTTTTCCCTAAATACCACTCCTTTAGTATTTTCCATAATCATTTTATTTTATATCCGTAACTTCAAAATTCCAGCTCTAGAATTATAAGTCTAATGTCTTATTGACATTCTGTTTACGCCATATTACAGCCCAAATTCTCGTATTATTGTCAACTATAAACCAGAGTGATTTAAACACGTTCTGTTATATTATATACCAGTTAATAACTGTGCGAATGTGAACATATTCATCACCCTCAATTTATATCAATCTCTCTGCGTACACTTCTTTACTTGTTCTTGAAGGCTGTAAATCTGAATTTCTGACATGATTTCCTAACGTTTGAAAATAAAATCCCTCTCTTAAGAGAGCCAATTCTTCAATGACCCCGCATCCACTATCCCTAGCATCAGCTGTAGATTTCTTTCTTTCATAATCTATTTTTTCGATCAAGTGGCTGTATTGCTGCTTACATGATACCTTTTACCATATTTTAATGCCTCTCTACCTTCCTTCCTGCTATATTATTCATACTACTTTTATATGAATTTCATGCTAGATTAACGACTAGCAGGGCTCACCAAAGTAAAGTTTTACTTTGGATTTTCCTATTCTCAATACCTAAAAGAATAATTACTAGCGTGTTAACCGATAAATTGTAAGCACAGTTTAATAATTTATTAGCACCATTCTTTAAATATTATCCACCTATTTATTATATATAACTAGAATCATTATTAGAGTAGAGACTATGTATCTGGAGAAACCAATATTTACCACTAAAATGTGCATTTATTGTAGCTAGATGATCTATGAACTGGTGTTAGCATAAAATTCAACTTAATCCAGGCACAATTTACTAATCTAAGCAAAGCATATATTTTAGGTCTATAATCACCTAACTTATCTCATTGGGGATACTTTATTATTAGGATTAATATCTGTCTATCGGTCTGGTTAAGGTAATAAAAGTGAATTTTCACTAAAAATGCGCTATATATTGAAGTTTCCAAACGATTTCTCAAAAGTTAGCTAAGTCATGTGCAGCACAACTCTAGTATACCGTTAAATTTATCTAAATATGCTCTTTGATTTTAATTTTAATTAATTTTTTGCTGGTTAGAGATAGGGATAGATATATCATATTTTCGATGTAAATTATGTATTTTTGAGCTCACAGCATTCAATAATGCTTTTTCGTATATTAGTCTGATTAAAATTGAACATAAACAGAGATAATGCCGTACCTTATCTCAGTTAAGTAAGAAAAAATTTGATTAGATTTGATGCAGATCAAACTCCCTGCAATTTATGATCAAGGTTTAGTTTATGATCTATCAGAAACTGTATATAAAATAGAGTCAACTGAATAACAATTTTATAGGTACATCAAATTTTTTATTTTTGTTCTTCACACTAACAATATCTAAATATGCTTTTATAATTTTCAATTATATTCTCGCCAGAATCGGTAATTCAAAGCGCTTTTTTCTACCACTATATGGACTTATCACTCCTAATTCGACGAACCTTATTATAATTGCATTATGTATTATTTTCTATTTACACAATAACACTATTCGTATAAATGAGTGCAACGACCTCGACTGGATCGACATAACTGATATTTTATGAAGACAATCGGCGCTCTAGTGCTCGATAAAATGTTTTGTAATAAAATTTTCACATAATTTGATAGCATGACCTCTCTTGAAATTATGAATTCGAAAATTTATACAGACTATTTAGAATCTGGCTCTATGGATGAAATATTTTCTATTGATTCAGATATAAATTTAGACGCAGACTATCTTTCTACTGACGATCTTTTTAAGCTCGAGGAATGTCCTCAATCAAAATTAATTTCAAAAACAATATATACATTTGCTCTTTAACCCCCTTGCAAATTCGTATATTATCGCTTTTTTCTACCTTTTTTGTTAGGCTGTATTTTTTTATAGGATATGTGCTACGACAGATTTGAGTTGCTTCATGAATTATTTATTTCGTTTATTACTCTTACGAAAATCTAGGTAGTAGTATATCACTTGATAATATACATTCTCGGTCCATTTGTTCAAAGAAAAAATCGCCTCATTTTATTAGAAATCAAGTTAATATCTGATCATCATTGCCACTATCATAAGCTCGCAAATATTATTTAGCAAATTAAAAAGGAATGTTATTTTTTTCTATAAAGGACATAAAATATAACCCATATTTAGGGGGGTTCTAAAAAGCATCCAAGCCGATTATTGAAATCATTTAAATGGTAAGTATTTTTAGTGCTTTCAAAATAATAGAGGACCTACTCATGAATATAATAATGCTACTTGTAACAATATATAGACCTTTAATGATTAGCTTTTAACTAATCCAGGAATTGAAACGTAACGATACAAAGTAAAATTAACTCGAATTTAACTATTGACATACCACTTACCAGATATGAATTAAAGCTCCATTGGCCGCTTTCTTTGATTTATTACAATATAGTAATATATCAAAATACCCAGAAACTTGTACTTCTTTTTTTTTCTGTTTTATGCAAAATTTTTGAGCTGTAGCAAAAACTATAAGCTGGTATGCTATTATCGCTAAGTTCGGAAAACTTTTCGATTATTTTTGTTTTCGATTACCGCCTTGAAAAGAAAAAATCATTTGACGCACAGTATATATGTGACGAAGAGATTTCCTTTATTAAATCTTTAGAGATTCTAAAATTCTTTGATGAACTTGAACTAATTCCTGTCATTTTTAGATCATAATCTGTATGCCAGCTCGCTCGCACATTTCAATACTTTTCGCTAAGATTACCTAGTGATACAATATACCCAAGATATCTTTTACAACCCATTATATAAAGTAACAGCCGATTAATTATCATTCGCCCTATATCGATGCTAGCTACAAGGTAAATTTCAATCCCAATTGAATATTTTCCTTTCTCAATTCTGAATATACGAATCAACTATTCTGATCCAATATAATCTGATAACCAAAAAAACAATACGGCAATAAATCGAGTTATTTCAATCTTTGATAGCTTTATATCTACGCCTTGTGAACCATTGATAAAAATATTTAAATCTTATTATCAAATTTATTCTAGGTAGAGGTGAGTTTCTGGACGGCTGCTATATGATCTCGGCTATTTTCAGCACATATATGAAAGCCTAGATACGAATATTCACGAATTCATGGGTAAAGATTGTTTTGTATATTACAGTTTAATTGGATCTTTATCAACTACTCCTACATTTTTTTATTTCCCAATGTTTTTTCCTAACGAAGTTATCTCAAGTAAAACACATTTTAGACCAAAGACTTATCATATATACCAATCAATTTAAAATTCTCAAATTTGTGGCATTGTATCAATAGCTTCCGAATCATGTCTTTAATGGCTGATAGAATCACGTCTGTTATTGAAATATTCCAATCAAGAATTTATACTGCGAGTTAAGTTTGTATCAAGATCCTACTCCTCCCAGTTTGTTAGTATGAAACTAGTTGAACCCGATCATTTGAAGAATTTCCTGTAATTTTTAACTCTAAAATTCAAATCAACAAATATTCCATTTTGTAGAGGCACAACGAGGATTTTACTATAACAGTATAACTACATTTCTCGCTAGAAGTAATAGTCATCATGGCCTAACCTTGTGACGTATATTTGTTCAAAAATGCAGTCAAATGGTTTTACAATCTGAAGGGTGCAAGGATGAGTTATCTTGTGGGTATAATAGCGATAATAGTTCACATGAGTAATCGATAGGCCCTGAATTAGTTATTGCAGCTGAGAACTGTTAATCTAGATTGAATAAATAATCTAACGATAGCCAAGATTAATTATTAGTCTTGGATTCCGCACACCAAGTAGGTTGAGGAAACTTTAATTTCACAAATTTAACTATTTTAAAGATTTTATCGAATTCTTTCTTTGAAAACAAGAGTTTAATTGATATATTAGGATTGTGCGAAAAATCTCTCGGCTCTGTTAATAGAGTACTATCATCTTTGATCGTAGGTTTGAATGAATAATCTCCTGATGGAGAATTGATAGAAACTAATTAGAAACTGGTATATTGTCTAACTATGACTACATATTCTTAATTTACAACTATTCAAATTATTGTAATGTTGTTCATTTTGAGCACACCTATAGTATTCTGAGAGTTATCTGCTACTTCAGCTATTAGTATTTTAAAAATTATAAAATTTTACCTATATGAAGTATAATTATATTTTGAATTCTAAAATCTCAAAAAATCTTTAAGAATATTCTAGGAATCATGGAGCCCAAATTTTTCTGCTTAATCGAAATGTTAATCTTGTTTACCTTGAAAGCGTATATTATACACTTTTATATCCTTCTAAAAAATATAAGTTTGTCCTTGGTATTCTGAAATCTGATTTTACTTGCTTAGGGGATCCATTATATGTTTTCGATTTAAATCAAAAATTAGTTATCGCATATTAGAATATATTAGCTATCTTGAATCTTCTTTAGCAAATTTCACATCAGCTGCGATACGTTAGATTATCGATTTAAATACCACTCGCTATCCACACTATTACCAGATATCGATCCTTCCTTAAAACGAATTTGATTGTGATTAGCTATATTCTAAAATTACAGGAATTTATCTTTTGGATTCAAAATATACAGTAAAGCTTGTTGCATTACGACACTAGACTCACTCGCATTACAAAAAAAATTTTCTGATAGACATTCTGTCTTGAGATCCTATATACAGTATTATAAATAATGATAAAACGATTCGCTATACTATGATGCTTCTTACTTCTATCTAAGATTGAAATGGCTTGCGCGAAATATAGGCGTTTTTTACAGTTTATTTTACCAAATTGAAAATATTTATTTTCTCACACGCATACATCAATAACGGACGAAAGCAATGAAGGTTAGGATTAGAGATTCGCTGACCACATATTCCTGGGAGCGAAAATCTCATTTCGGAAACACTCGATTTTTTTAGCATAACCTGAGATAAATATGTTCAAAATTTTAATTTTGAAGTTTAGGCTTATCATAATCTTTTTCATGATTATCGGGGGATAGTCAAACCGATTTTTCCTACTTTAGGATAAGTGCCTATGATTTATTCACAATCAAATATTTAAACGTAAAAATCATCTGATAATTTTTATAACATATTCATTACTCTAATCTGTTCTTTTCTCATCACTACTTGCTACTTAACGTAACCAGTATTCTTGAATCATTATTAGATAATACCATACTGACTGGTGGTTTGGCCTTAATTCTTTTAGGTACGTAGTCATTAAACTGATACTTTAATTTACTTTAAATGAAAATTTTTTTACGAGCTGCATAAACTACTCTCTCTCCATTAGAAAAGTTTTTCTTGAGCGAGCCAATAGAATTAGAGAATCTATAAAATTTTATTTCTTATCTACTACTCACTTTTTTTGAACGCTCTTACTAAATAAAATTAACTATAACCATCAAACACGTAGTCTATCGACTTTAACTTATTAATACAACTTTGTTGACCTAGCCAATAGCTACATTTTGGTACAAGTTTGGTCTCTTTAGACAAAGTTTAACTTTTGCAATTAAATTGTAAGTGCCCAAGTTTGGTGCACGGTTTTAATTAGCCAAATCGAGAAAAAAAAAAGTACGCAAATCGCCGAATTTAACGAATTTGATTATTTCGACTAATTTGCGACACAAAAAAAAGCCTGCACAAAAAAATAAAAAATAAAAAAGCAAAGCAAAAAAAACACCCCAATTTACTCAAGTATGGTCATTAGAAAGCCCGTAAAACGTGCTAGATCACTGTTTAGTGATATCGTTAAGGGGGATAACCCTGAATTCGCTAATAAAGTTGAATTAACCAGCACAAACGTTAATTCTCCCAGCGTATTCAATCAATCCAAGTCGGATACCCAATATTTAAACCAAAAAACACCAAAAAAAATATAAAATCAACAAAACCGACGAAAAAATGGTAAACTTTATAAAAAAAATTACTAAGATTCTGCCCAATCTGGACGTGATCCAGTATAGGGCTGTATCTATTAAACACCTTATTTTCGGAGGCAAACAGAGCTGCCATAAAAGGTTCTGTGTAGCAGGATCCGATCAAAAGATCGGTATTGACTGGAGCCAATTTAAGGGAGATGTACCCGAGGCTTTGGATGTGGTATTTAATGCCATAGGCGACAGTATATACACAAGATATGATGACTATAGAGCAAATGTCACATATATAACTCTTGACAATCTAGAAGACGCAGCCAAACTTATGTCTAAGACATTGACTTATGATGATCAGAAAATTGATCTATACCAAACCGTAAAAATTGAAGAGGTTATCATGGCCGTAAATATCCCAAATTTCAAAGAAATTTCCATCACTAAAATGATTGAGCTGGTCACAAAGCAGCTGAAACCACTAGGCGAAATCAAAGATATTAGCGCCTTATGCAATAAATACAGAAATGAGTATATTCCTTATGGTATGAAGGTTCTACTCAGAAAAAATACAATTGATACTGAACTGCCACTGTTCCTTGACCACGAAGATGGTCGAATAAACATTTTCTACAGAGGATGCAAGGA
>LSSN01001550.1:0-15637 GCA_001970855.1 Smittium culicis
AGTTTCAGTTTCAGTCCAACCTTAGCCCTGTCTTTACACCTCATTTCGTGCCAAACAATGGAAGAAAAAAACTCCTAATTTACAAAAAAAATATGCAGATCATTGGAGAAATGTCAAAATTAGAAACCGAGGATATAAATTAGCCTGTACTCAATAGTGAGAGATTAAAAAAATTCTTAGAAATTTATAAATTAATAATTTAGAAGAAAAATAAAAACAAAAAGACGAATTTTTTTCCGTTCTGTACGAAAAATTGGTTCAAGGTTAAACTAAGAAAACTATTAGCTTAGAAAACCGAAACTAAGAAGGATTCAACTGAATTTTCTGAGAAAGTTTAAAGGAGCCACTCCAGATGGCCCACTGGAACCATTAAGAATTTTATTTTAAAAAGATAATAAAGGAGAAACTTGTTTTTTAAAAAATGGAGAGGTTATCTCAGCTCAAAAGTAATCTTATTTTTTAAATTCAACGCTCTATAATACCTTAATTCAGAAAGAAATATACGAGTGCGAATAATTATAAAGTTACGAAAAACTAAAAGATAAATTCTCGTCGGCTTTTTCTTTTAAAAGAAAGTTACAAAAAATACTTCACGAAGAAAATAATTAAAAAAAAAGACAATCTGCATTATAACTCGCTTAGAAACAGAGCTTTGGATGAGCTCGAAAAGGAAATAGAAGTATAAAAAAATTGAGAATTGAGGGTAACATGGATCACAATATAAATTTCATACCATCTAAAGTTTCCAGAGACCTAGAAAACCTTCTTTTAAATTCTGCTATGATGAAAAATAAAAGCATAACATCTAAATATTGGACAACTATTAAAAGTCTGGAGTGGTAAAAAATCGCTAAAGTTGGTTATTTTATGTAGAAAAAGTGCGGAGCTACCTCCATATCTGAGAAAGGATGCAAATAAAGCTACTATTAATCACGTACAAAGCAGTAGAGTAAGACTGTACGAAACTTAGAATTTGAACTTAATATTAAAAGTTACAGCGACTAAAACGTCTTTCAAAAATTTAATATAATACGTTAAATATGATTTTCAAAACATAATAAATATTTTTTCTGCAAAAAGAAAATCTATCGAAAATAAGAAAACGAAAAATTATATAATCAAAAAAAATATTTCAAAGATTCAAATTTAAAAAATATACTAGAAATAAACTAAAAAACACCTTTAACTGAGTTGCCAAAGAAATAAAAAAAAAATAGAAAAACTAAAAGCGAAGAAATTCAAAATAAAGCTTAATGGATACCGGTACAAAGTTATGACAAACGTATTAATTTAGTTTTTATTAGGAATACTTAGAGTAAAATAAAATTCCTCAAAATTCATGTATAATTTGAGGAATTACCTCAATATTCCCAGCTGTAAAAATATCGATTAATAATGAATTCAAGCTGAAGTATGTTACTGAAGTTAGATAAATTTCTGATTTAACTATAAAGGATGAAACTGCTCGAATATAATGTAAATTTCTATCCAATCAGGCTGAGCTGTTAGTAGGATAAAGAACGCTGAAATACACATAATATTCTATGCTAGGGATAAGGTTAGTTTGATGTGCCTTGAAATCATAAAATGCTTTAAATTGTTTTAATGTACTAACATGAACATGAAATTAAAATTTAAAATGAAAGATTCCAAATATGGTACCAGCGAGCTATTTGGAGTTATAGAAAATTGTGAAATCAGAGTCCAAAGATGCAATCTAGGGTAATAAATCTTTTTAGTTTGTCCATAAAATAAAAAGTGATTATGAGCAGATCATGGAATGTGAAAAGATGATCTTTGAAAGATACTATACAGGATGAAAGCTTGTGGTAATTATTAAGAAAAAATTCAATGGGGGTGTAATATAAATTTTGTTAAAGCATCAATAGTTATTCGAGAAGAATTGAAAATGGTAACTAAAATAAATACACGAGTCATTAATATCAAATTAGTTTAATACCGACATAATTGAAAATTTTAACACAATTTCTGACAATAAATACGAGGCTTCTTCTATGAAAAGGTACAAAAATATTGCAAAAAAGGTTAAGCCAGATTCTATTTAACAATAAAATTATACCACACCAGAATTGAATGAATCAAAACTTTTTCAAGAAGCTTTAAAAAAAAATCACATAAATATTATTATGTTTAAAATAGGCTGGGGTAACTTCACTCAAAAAGAAATTGAATACTTTAAAATCGTTTTTATAAACAATAAAAAAGCTTTTTAATTCTAGGAGAAAGAGATAGGGCATCTGAAATTATCAATTGAAATCCCAACAGTTATGAAAAATATTCAAATTATCCTAGTTACCATAAAAAATTCCATATTACAAAAAGATATCTAGAATACATAATTATTCTTATCAATATGAAAATAAAAATGGATATTCCAGTACCAAAAAACGATCCATATTGGAATCCTTTGTTTGAAATAAAAAGTAAGGATGGATTTTTCTCAGACTTATCCAAAAAATCCGCAAAGAAAACAAAACTAGATTAGAAATCTAAGCTCACTGCCATTGCTCAAATAATTTGCAGAAAATTTTAGCGAAATCAGTATTTATTAATATTTTGAAGTAATAAGAAGATATATCCAAGTTTATTTAATTTGTTATTCAAGAGATAATTTTTTTTTTTTAGAAAATTCTCTGGGTCCGTTTCAAATGACGCGCATTCCGATGGGTAGCTGCAAGTCAGTAGCAGTATTTCAGCGATTAATGATATGATTTTTTTCGAGTTTATTAGCGAATATATGGTTGTTTTTTTAAAAGACGGAATAATTAAAAGCGCAGGCTGCAAAAATACTGATTTATCTGAAGAAAGTATCAGGCGATAATTATATGATCACATAAAAATTGTAGAAAATAATTTTCAACTATTATCAATGTTTGATTGACAATTAATGGCTCATATCGCTCTCTAGGGGTCGAAGCAGAGGTGGAAGTTTTAGGATTAGTATGTAATAAAGAAGGGTGAATCCTAACTTCAAGAAATTTGGAGAAAATTTAATCTTGAACTCTAGTAAACCTAAAACAAATTTGAAGCATTTTGGAGCTATATATATTTTATCGAATTTGGATTAAAATTTTCCTGATATAACTGAGTCTCTATACAGAATGTCCAGGAAGCATCAAAATTTTAGATTGGGAATAGAGAAAGAGAGTGCAGTTTTAATCTTGAAAAGCAATTTAACCAAACCTCTATTATAAAGGCATTTGAAATATTCAAAAAGAGCAGGTAAAATTATTCTGACAGTAGATGAAATCCATATCTGTATAGGCGTGGAATTTCAGCAGGGGAATAAAACTGGTGCTACATAAGTTTTAAGTTATGAAAGTAAAGCTTTTAGTGAAATAGAAATGAAGTATTCTCAAACTAGAAAAGAGCTTATATTTCTAAATCTGATGGCCAAAAAGCTAATAATTTATCACATTAGTAAAATTTGGTCTAGAGACTAATGATGAATTATCGATTTATGTACTGAATCGGATCGATTTTCAAAATGACACAACAAGGTGGATATAATAATTGCAAATTAATGACTTTGATAAATAACGTATTAACGGAAAAGAAAACAGCGCATCCGATTCACCGAGCAGAGAACCGGTAATCGAGATAAACGTAATAGTACTATATTTCGAACATCTCAAGGTGGATAAAAAGATAATTACAAATAGACGCTGCTGTCCGCACTGCAATTTCACTGGCGAGCAGAAAAATCAAAAATAGTCGATCCAAAATACAATACTGGGCTATTATCTGAAAAACAAACCCCAAAAGTAGTTGGGTTGTCCTGAAAGTAATATACCACGCGTTGAGGCTGGGCATCCAAGACATCGAGAAAATGGGAATGGGCAACTACTGGACTGCACAGCGCTTAGCCAACACCAAAATCATCAATGAAAAAATTAAAATGTATTGTCCCTGCTGCAAACTCAGAATATCTGAGACTGCAGAACACATACTATTAGACTGCTCCATGTTACACAGAGTACGGAATAAAACGATCTCCGGTTCATACCAGCATCAATCAGCATTATTGCTATTTTTTTTTATCAAATTCCAATGAAAACCTTGTTGGGGCTAGTTAGAAAACTCTTTTTTTGAAGGGGGGGGGTCAAAAAATCTACAAGCCAGATTCGTGCTGGTGCCGCTGATCAAATTTATGAGCTGAAAACAACCAAATTTTTGAACGGCATTCGTGTTGCCAGAATACTTAATCTAGAAAGAATATTGATTTACCAGCCCCCTTTAACCAGTGTCCAGTGGGTATGGAGCTACTAGAGCGGCGGAGGGGGGATCGGTTGAAAACATTTTTGATAAAATTTTTTACTTTTTATTGACATTTTTATATATATTAAAATTGGTTTTAAATATTTTTTATCTAAGCTGAAATAAATCTTCCTGACCAAAAAAAAAGGGGGGGGGAGGTGCGCTGGTTAAAACTGAATACTTTTCAGGATTTAAAGTTTGAATCAAGGACTCTTCACCCAAAAAACTTTAACTTCCAACTTCATTTTGGTCACATGAATTTCAGTAACATAATATGATTATCCTCAAAACTAGTTTTTTTTATATTCGTTATTCTCTGTATTATCATTTTTAAAAATATTTTGAATTCGTTTAATAGATTCTCTAAAAAAATTTTACATTATTTCTAATTGAGATTAGTATATTGAACTTGTAGCGCTTAGCAAATAAAATGGTATTAATCTAATTTTTGTGAAATATTCGTTATTTCATACAATTATAGGCTATGCAATATGTTATATAGTCTATATTACTCGAGAAAAAATAAAATCAAATGTTTCAAACTGTGATATTATAAAAAAACAGTTAGTATCTTTGAAGATTTTACATTTCTTTCTGATAGTTAGTTTAGTGTTTAAGATAATGTCAAGGTGATCAGTTGTGATATTTACAATTTTTATAATATTATGCAATAGCGCTGATATAGGAAAAAACCAGGTCGATTAGGATTGAAATAAGATTATGCCTTATTTAAATTTTGTAACTTGGAAAATTTATAAATTGGGTATACTATACGCCTAATTTCAAGATTTCAATACATTTTCTGCGTTTAGACAGTGTTTATTTAGTATAAGTTTTTGAGTTGCTTTAAAGCTTCAAAATTTAAATTACTTGTTTTTTTATTAATTGTGATTTAATTAGGTGTATGGAAAAGCCTGTTTATTGAAAAGTATATTTTTTAGTTGTTATTAAGACTTGCAGTTTGCATTTCCATTGTTTATAAAACTGTATTTTGGCGAATACATTTACTTATTACTATTAATATTTTTACAGCTTGGGAATATTAAGAAACCAATAAAAACTAGCTATAATCAATAACTACATAATAAGTAAAGGTTCAATATAAAGATTTGGCCAATAAGCTAGCGGCTATGTAAAATATAATGTTATACTGAAAAAATGAACAATCGAGATTTAAAGCCACATTCTTTTGTGCTTACATATAAAGACACATTAAAAGCTTATACAAAATTCAATATAAATCGCTATAACCATCACGTTTTAAACATTTCTAAAACATATATATTGATTTCAGTTCCTCTTATTCTATTTATACACTCACTAAGATTTTTTTTTTAATTTAATCGATTCTTTACTAAGGCAAAAATGGACACTGTTGATCTGTATACTAACGGTCAGTCAATCAGAACAAAAAATAAGATCGTGTTACTTGAATCTACTTTTGCGACTATAGGAAATTTCGAAACATTTTCTGTTGATACTAGTTATACTTTACTCAGAATGACATGTCTCTCGCTATTAATCGCAATATTAGGATTATATTGAATTTTATCCTCACATAAAAAAAAAATTATACCCTCACTACTGTATATCTTATAATTCTTTTTTTTTTGTTCTCTTCATCGAAAGTTTCACTCATTGTGATACGCTACAATATTTCTGGATTTTTTTTGTGGTTGCGCTAGCAACGTACCCTTTCCTGTTGTAAGCTGTCCCTTGCTTCTAGTTATGTGTATAGGCTTCTTTTTTTTCCTAGCAGCAACTCCGGTTGTTCATGTTGTCTTTTCCTTCTATTAATAATTTACTGAAATGTATATTCATATACTTTTCTGAAGCTTTATTTAAAAAACTTTGAATTTTCACTTTTTTTTACTATCTTCGTCAGCGATAGTACTAAAATATGTATAAAGCATTTAAAAAAAATAAAATAAATTTAAAAAGAGCTAAATTAAACTAAATAAATTTTTATTCTTATGAATCTTTCTCCTTCTTGCATGCTATAAAGCTGATGTATTATGAGTATTAATTGTCGATTAGGTTGTGAATTGGTTTAAAATTAAAGCTTAGGAACTTTGAGAATGTGGAATTCCAATTCAAACTTTGGCTAATTTTTATTCAAAGTAATCTGAGACCTTTTCAGAAAAGTTTTAAGCTTAAACTAACACTAGGAATTTTAAACATTCTCTATTAATGGGTAATTCGAAGAACGGAAAAACGATAAGTGTTAAAGCTAAAAATATCTTTTAGATGATTTATTGTTATTGAAATTATAATAAGATAAAATAAAATAAACGTATAAAATATAAAAGAATGTAAAATTTTCGATTTTAGTTTTTGATGTAGTTAGACATGTACTCGAAGAATGAGAATTGAGTCGAGTCTGTTCCGAACTTGTAAATGAAACCAGAGGCAAGATGTGAACAGAAGATCGATTTGAGATAGTCTTCAGGAACACGTTCCATGATAGTATTTAAGTCTAATTTTTCCAAGATAAGTGGAGGTAAAGATTCCATTAAAACTTTTCTTCTTAAATCAGTATTTTCCCATAGATTGGTGGATTCAAGTTGAGCACGCATCGAAACAATTGCCCTTGAGATCTCATCAGTTAATATACAGTTAGGTTTTCCTGTTCTAGCCGATTCTTTCCAAATGCATTCAAACTCCATTTGAGCATTTTTAATAATTTTGTTTTGGACATCTTTAGCGTATTTTGTATAAAATTCTGGTAGACTACCATCTGGCTGAGTGCACAATAGACGCGAGTGTTCCTCAGGTGAAAAGCAAAGTGCGGCTAAAACTTCTAAGGAAGAAGAAGTGACACCACCTTTATTAGAAGAGGCATCTTTAAAGAGAATAGTTCCTGCTTTTTCCATACGAATTCTAGCATCTTGAGTAAAGAATAAGTTAGCACCTTCAACAATGTATTTAAATCTGGGAACGCCGTCAGATGAAATCAGTTTAGATACATTATTTACATCGATGGATTCAGGGCGACCGCCACATGGTACAAATAAAGTAGCTGCAGAGTATGGGCTAGTATGATATGTATTTCTAAAATCAAGACCATTGAGAATAAATGTACCGTCAGGAAGGGTGATTTTGGTATCATCTACTAGAACTCTGAATCCATTTGGGCTAAGCTTAGAAACATCAAAGTTATTTATCATGATTCGGTTTTTAGCAAGTCTTGTAAGTTCTTCCCTATCAATGCCATTAGGATCATGCAAAACACCACTTCCATCAACAATTGAAGTGGTTTTATCTTTGCTAATTAAAATTTCGTTAGAGCCCAAGTCACCATCAGGGCCACCAGTTTGGAATTTAGTAATTGATTCCTCAGGAATATTTAATTTTCTTAAAATACCCAAAACATATTGGTGAACACTGTTGGTTGTCATGGCAAATTTATCGTGAGGAATTCCTCCCATTTCTTGGGATTTTCCTGTGGTAAAGGCCTTCCAAAAGTGAGCACCTCGACGACGAGCATGTTTACTAGCCCAGTCCATGAAGCCAGCAGAACCTTCATCAGGTCCAAAGAATAAAATTTCATCCTTTCCATACAAGTCCACGATTTTTTCTTTGATTCCAGGGCTGTCACCTTTGATAACAAGATCCAAAATAGAGTCAACGTATTTTTCAAAGGCAACAAAAGGCTTATCTTGAGATTCAGTATCCAGCAAAATAGTTCCTTTGGCACCTCCTTCTGGTATATCCTTATTTTTTCTATGCTGAGTAAGAGCCAAATTGTAGTTTTCATCGAAAAGAGATCTTTGGTTTGAAGTATAAGCTTCTTCATCTCTAGATCTGATTATACGTAAACCACCGCGAGAGATTCCTTGGAATCTAACGTGGAAGCCTCTGAATTCAGCTCCAACGATGAAGAATATACCGTAAGGAGTTTCAGGGTATTCAGCTTTTGGAAGGAATCCTGGGTCCATTCTAAAGGAGAGAGCGACTTTTGTTGGCTGGAAAAAGTTGGTTTTAAGAACGTGTTTATTGAATTGATGGAATGATCTCATAATCAAAAGTTCCTTGGAATTACTAACAGAAGAAATTATTTTTTCATCTACTTCTTCATCAGTTAGAGGGTGGAAGTCATTTAGTCTTGTCAAAGATAAAGATGGTTGTAGTTTGCTGGATTTAGAACTGATGTAGTGAACATTGGCAAATTGACGGTATAATATTCTGATTAATGATGGCTTACTCATGATAACGCTTAGAATTGTTTCACGAGTGAAAGTTTCTTGTCTTAGCCTTTTTTTAATTTTGCTGAGAACTTCAACATTTTCGGGGGAATTGGAGTCTAAAAGCTCGCTTAAAGTAGTATACTCACTGCCTAATCTGTTTAAAAAGTGTTGAGCGAAGATCCAGCAGACATAGGCGTAGGTGACTTCTTGTACAGAGAGTTCAGTGGTTTTAAACATAACTTGTAGTGGGGATTTTGGAAGGCAGTATAGTAAACTGGCTTCACGAGCAACTTGTTCAATAGCTTTAAGAATATTTTCTTCAGAATCGCCTTTAGATGAGACTAAACTTAAAGAGACAACAGTGATTCCGTTTGAAAATTGTTCAACATACTTTCTGTTACTGTAAAGACCATTGTAGTGATAAAGATCAGAAAGTCCAGAGAAGAATGAGGTAGTGCTGCCTTGGCGATAAGCAATCAAAACCCTTTGTTCTGAACTATTTTGGTTTAGTTCGACAGATATGACAGGACCAGTTCTTTCCAAAGCGAGTGAGATTAAACTTTGGTACTTTTCGAGATTATCCTTTGTAACCTTTGCCAAGAAAACCTTGTCAGATACTTGGTTGATATCGCGAGACTGTTCGTGGTTTGGAGTTGGGTTTACAAAATCGCATTTGTTGATAAAGTAAGCTCTAATGTTAGAGTTATGCTTATCAGCAACTGTACCGCGAGATCTGTAAGTTTCGAGTCTGTATGCAGCTTTTGGGGTACTTGAGTCGAGATATTTAGCATCTATCATCTGTTCATAATGGGGGCCATCAATACGGGATACACCGGGGGTGGAGGTATGGATGAAGACAGCAGAATCATCGCTAGCTCTATCAAAGTTGATTTCAATTTTATCTTTTTTAGAGCTAATTCCAGCGAGTCTTGCGGCATAGAAGCCGAGGATGTGGTCAGCAACGACAGAGGGTTTTTCCATCATAAAGTACAAGTCATCCATTCCCAAGCTGTTGTAGAACCATTCTACTTCAGAATTAATGAGGGAGCTATGGATATAGCCTTGAGAGTTCAAAATTTCAATGACGCTTTCCATGTGATGCTTCTTGTCATTGAAGACATTTATGGAGTAATCAGATGAGGGGTTGTTCATGGCTACCATTTTGAATGTATAAAATTATTTATTAGAGAGTTTGGAAGGGGTTAGTGTTACAAGCCAAAAATTGAGAATGTCTGAAAGAGAAAACGGAAGTATATTTTTACTTACTTTATAAAAGAAATCCTAGAATCTGGAAAATAAGTTTGTATTTATAGTTTTTTTATTAAGAAGCAAGGGTGGTTGAAACGGAAAAAAAACTAAAAGAGATAAAGATAGTGAACTAGAGATGTGAGATTAATTAAGCGGAGTTTTTTTATGTCAGCAAAGTGGGCTGTTATTATACCTATAAATAATATTGGCTTATTCCTTGGATAAAGTAATTTATTAGATGTTTTTCAGAAATTTAGATTAAAATCGCGCCATTTCACTAAATTTATCTGTATTAGGAGACGAATTTAAATTTTGTAATTTTTTTTGTTTGTTGCTGGCCACTCGTAATTGGAATTGGCATCTTATAACTGTCACAGTTTATTAATTGCTAATAGAAAAGATATTTGACACCTA
The DNA here is from genome assembly GCA_001970855.1 of Smittium culicis. NCBI lineage: Eukaryota > Fungi > Kickxellomycota > Harpellomycetes > Harpellales > Legeriomycetaceae > Smittium > Smittium culicis. Next base: position 10,128 of record LSSN01001550.1, read on the forward strand.
TTTTTTGCACTGTTTACGAATTAGTATATGCTAATTCTGCTTTAGGAAACGAGCTGGTCAATGCGCTGGAAAACTATAGCTGTGGAGTTTCCATTTGAACAATGGATTAGATAATAGTTCAAGTCAGCTGCACTTAATTATGCTTCATGATTGGATGGGGTTAGGAATGGGTAGAAAACCCTCCATAATTAATACAGCGTTGGGAAATGTTGTCAAAACGATAGCGAATTAAAACACGATGGCAAACCAAATACTTTTTTGCATCAATGATTCGCTGATTGATCTAATTGTATGCCTAGAAATAACCATATTAGCATCTACTAATAAAGAAATATGACTGAAACTAAGCTAAAAAAAAAAAAGCACTATTATTGAGCTATAGTTATTTTTAGGGCTATCAAGATAGAAAACGAGATAGTCTAAATTACAGGCCAAAAAAGGTGCCAATCATTAGCACAGGTTATAAACATAAGTTAGTCATATCTGATAATTATTTTTTATGGGATTAAACTAAATCCAAAAAAAATAAAATGGTGGAAATTTGGTTTTACCCTGATCATAGCTGAATTAGCTCAACACCAAACCACGCGCGATAAATGCCATATCTCTCTAATTGGTATTTCTTCATTATAAAGATTCATTAGCTATTATTAAAAAAGCATTGTGTAACAAAACGATGCTGAAATCGTACATTATTAATACTCCCAAATGTATTATCTTGAAGATAATCGCAGTTAGGTTTGAAAGCGCTGAAAGACTAGACCTTTCGGTTAAAACGTCTGCAAAGCTCAAATGCGGGCATCAAAGGCTATTCTTCGCTATTCATGCAATTGTATAGACTTCATTCCCGAACCATGCAGCCCAAAATCATGATTCAAAATTTGATCTTAATTTAGCCCTAATTAGCTGCAAACTATTATTAATGCTCTTTGAAACAATATCTACCTTGTCGCTATTGGCCAGCTCCGCCTTTTCAATTGGTGGTTGTGAGGCTTATTCATTTGCCTGTAACATTTCAGAGAATGCGTATTAACGAATATCCATTGGCTATCCTCAGCACTCCCAACAATAAAACATCGATGAAAGCCAATAGTTTTCTTGACCGAACCCTTGAACTATTCTCGAAGCTTTAAAGTAAAGCACTTGACGTCCCTAAACTTTTCAAACATATTTATAGATTATTAGTCATCAAATATATCAACTCTGAAAAAAAAATAAAAAAGGGCAATACCATATAGCCAAAAAAAAAAAACTGCTAGTATTGCAATTACACACGCTTTTCGCTGACACTAACAACTACAACAAATCCATTCCCCTAAGCGTAACTGATAATATGAACTCGAATGTTTAATATGGAATCTACAATCAAAGTAAAGATTTCATATAATTTTATCATTTCTACCAACCCCCCCTCTGTATGCACTGTTTTTGAATTTTCAAGAATTTATTCTTAATCAGATAATCTCTTTCCTGCACAAAACAATTCAAAAAATTTGAACTAATTGATTCGTTTATCGTTTTTAAGCAACTCTGTTATTTGCTGCTGCTCTTCAGCAAGCAAATGATTGAATGAGCCTCAAAATTAGACTGATTTCGTTGAACGCAACTGGCTATATTTCGTTATTCTAATTCAGTCTGCTCGCTCGGGAATGGGCTAATAAAACACTCAACCATATTTACCTAATAAAAAATAGCATTACCATCAGAAATTGTCAGCTTAAAAATTATAAAATTTTAAATATAATTCACTAAATTATCCCAACCACAAAACATTAAGCTTTTTAAAATTTATAGCTACAGTTTTGAACTGAAATTATAACTAACATGCTACTTCGGAACTTTAAAATTGACAGATTTTTAAAATATCTTACAAATACAATATCACAGCCCTGTGAAAAATTAAATATTTCCGTTCGTTCTTTTGAACCCGTTTTTATCATTTGGTTTGCGGACATGCCCCTGTTTCAGAAACGTTTTACTATAGTTGTTACGTACTCTTGTATTAATAATTCCTATACATTGCAATCGCGGGCCTAAAATCTTTCAGAATATTTGATAATCTTCGTTTTAATTTACTTCCTTGCTTACCCCCTGCATAAAAACTCCGTACTTATTTCTATCTCTTTCTACGCCTATAACTATATGCACGGATCCCCTCCCTGTTTTATTAATGCCCGCCGTTTATCAATTCAGCCCTTCCCACATTTCAAACAAATACACCCTTTTTATTTCAGAATGGGCTAATCATCATACGCTAAATCCATTAATATATCCTTTAACGCTATCTTTTCTCTTTTACTCTTCGCTCGTAATACTGTTAATTACGAAATTTACACCTTTTTTTCTTTCAGAGGGCTTATTAAACACAATTTAAGATTATACTTCTATATTTACACCATTTGGTGTTTTTAACTGCTAGTTCTTTTTTCCTGTGTCTTGTGTCTTGTGTCTTTTTTTCTTCTCAATCTTCTCTTTTAAACCATCTCATCTAGAAATTATACCTATCAAAATTTTCCCTTCAATAAAACTAAAAATCTACTTTGATTATCGTCCTAAAATTTTTATCAATTTTCATTTTTCTTTGCATTATCTTCAAAACGCCAAAGGAGCATATGAGCCTTCTCAAAACCTTTTGACTTTCTTATAAGTCGTACCAATTCATTTTACTCCCTAAATTTCACAAAGCATAACTTCTAATCATAATAAAATCAATCCCTCTCGTAGTACAATTTTCTTTCAGAATACGATAGTAGCACTTAAAATTCATATGCTCAACAAAAAAAAATATCATTATTTTTATTATATAAATTATCCTTTCTGATTTAGCATTTAAATGGTTCCCTTTATTTTAAAAAAAATACTCTCACAAAAATCTACACTCCAGATTTTTCTTATTTAAAATTTATCCATAGTAACGATAATCAATCTGCCAAAAAAGTGCCGTATTTATTTTATTTTATTTTTTTTTTCACAGGCTGCATTTAAATCATTCTAAAATTCGCTGATTACAATGAAAGCCTTGAAATTTCTACTAATATGTTAAAGAGCTTCACAATACCCAGCTTATGTTTTTATATTCTTTTAGTATTAAAATTAGCCAATATTTCTTCCTCTATTTCCTAGGATATTAAATATAAAATGTCTATTGAATCTAAAAATAGTAGCTCCCCCTTTTACAAAACAGAGGAGCTCAACTTGCAAATTAATTGTACCGGTATTCAAATATTTCGTTTTGTAGAGAGATAACTTGTAAATTTAAATCGCCTCTCCATCATTCCATAAATCCTGCATGTGGAATATATCACAAAAGCAATTTATTAGAAATAAATGATCTTTATAAATGAAAATAAGTGCTCAGTCATATCAAAAAGAAGCCAGCAAAGTTTGTTGATAAACTTGATTGAATTAACATCAACTCTTTAATACATTACTAATGCTAAAAATGCAATATATATCATTAGTAGTAAATCTGATGGAAATGGATCAATTATAACTGTAAGTAAGTAAAACGATCGCTCACCTAAATCTTTATTTTATAATTCAGAGAGAAAGTATAATGAGTGCTATCATATTATTGCATATTATTAAACAGAAAAATAGATACCAATAAAAATAAAGAATTAAATTAACTATAAAAAATTTTTATTGTATAAACAGTAAATTAAACAATCGTGTTATCCTCGTCATCTTTTCTTTCGCAAAGGTACTATGCCAGCATAAATATTTTCAATTAAAAGATTTCATATTAAAAATTATAATTAATTATCCTCAATAAAGATAATTGAACAAAACGCCGTAACTCAAGATCAAACATGCCAGAATCAACTCCAACTGATTACTGAAATGTTTCAACAGCTTCTGAGAGAAAGAGAGCGCGATTTTGAACCATAATATCAGCATTTAACAAAAAAGATATTGATAAACGACCTCCCAGTTTATCCTGAACTTGTCATAGTACTTCCATCGATTGAAGAAGACTTCACCCGGACACCTCTTACCAAAGATGTCCGAAAAATCTCTATAAATAATTGACCTCTACCCAAGACTATTTCGATGAACTAAAACCCACCGCGACTGAAAGTTAAAGCTTTTAGTGCGTTTAAGAAAGTATAAAATGTCCTTTAGGAAAATTATACAGCTGTTACTCAACTAAATCGACCAATATATTACTAAGCACATCATATAATCCAAGAAAAATCAGGCATAGATACTTCTGAAAGCTCTGAAATAACGTTTTACAGCGCAATGAGAGCTCTACTATCTGTTTTAGCAGCTATTGTTACCCATTTCATGGTATGCAACCTAAAATAGTGTATGTATCTTCCGGGGAAACCTATTCCGCTTGTAGAATCTGAAACCAAGCCTCTGATGCACATTGAGATGTTGGAAGCCCTCATTTCCAAGAATCATGTAGCGAAAAGACAGTGACTCGTGCTCATTTACAAGCATCAGAAGAGCAAATCTCCAAAATATCCTTACAGCAGCTAAAATACTACAATTCCGAGAATCGCAGATATAAAAATTATCCAAAGAACACAGCAAGAGTCAAGTATTCCAGTTAAATTTTGGTGGAATAGAGTCACAGTAGATACCGAGAAAATTCGCTCGATAGGGGGGAGACTAACTATGTTCAAATCGACATGATAAAAACCAACGAACAGACTATGAGCTCAAAAAATAGTGTCACAGTATTTTGAAATTCTCTTGACGAGCCTATACCCAAATTTAATCCAAACTTCGTCTCTATAAAATAAATCTGAGTTGGAAGCATGAAAGGTATAGTTAGAAAAATTTCCCTCTCTTTTAGAAAAGAATTCAATCGAAGATATTTAACCGCATGTTTCTGGATTATACACTCACTTATTCACGATAAAAATAAAGGCTGAGTGGCTTGTGTCGGTTTCTGACCTGATGAAGCTCAATTAATATGTAACAGGGCAGAATTTTAAGATGGAAAAATACCCCCCATCTTCTGTATGATACTTAGGAAAGATTTACTCGCTTTCTTGATTCTTCAGGGCGCCTTAATATATACTTTCATTTGAAATAAAATTTTCAAATACCCTCAGCTTCACAAGAAATTCGCAGTTTCCAGTCCTAATCTACCCATTGATGCTGTTTCTGAGTAATCTATTTTTAGCCTAAATTCTCCGTTCAGTTTTTCAGAGATCATATAGCAGGTAACGTGAGTCTCTAACTACCTGGAAGACCTCTTGAACATGTGAGAATCCAAGTAAGTCTGCGATAATATTACATAAAAAGTATAATACAAGCTATATAACCTTGGATTCATGATCAATTACGAGAAACCGTCTAAATCCAATTTCAGTCAATTTAAAATATTTTTGGGTCGATAATAACCCGTTATACGTCCATCAAAGTCCAAACTACCAAGATATAGGATCTGTGAATCGAGGTTAGATAACTATTGAATGCTGAGTAGACGGCGTCGAGATTTCTGGAGTGCTTTATATAGAAATCACAGTAGATTTCTGAAGCTCTTCATCCTG
>LSSN01001551.1:0-20497 GCA_001970855.1 Smittium culicis
ATTTATATATTTTAAGTTCTTAATATTTACTTATTTTAATCATAACTTTGCACTTGAAAATGTAAAAGCTAAGTTCCAATTATTTAATTTTTAAAAGTCGGTTTTGTTTCAGTAAAAAATTTTGTCTCATTTTTAGGCGAAATTCATAATTTAATGTAACTAAATATTGTGCAATTTAATAAGCTAACTTTTGTAAAATAATATTCTCATTTGAATTTATGGCTATTTTAAATCAAATTTACTTTTATAGCTATATATTTTCTATATAATTGTATATATATCTTTTAGTTTGTAATCTAAAAACATATTCACGGCACTATGTGCGCTATTGATTTTAAAACAATATCATTTTTTTAAACACATTAAAAAAGAGAAATTATAAATAAGATGTCAGGTTTAATTTTACAGATTTTAAACTCATTTATTTATTTAACATTATAACAAAATTGAGACTAAGTGTAAATATTTTCTTCATCTCTAAAGTATTAGTAGCTTCAATAAAAAATATAAGATCTTACTCTTGTCCATTTTGTTTTAGCATTTTTATTTGATCAACTTGTGTTCCAATTATACTATGTTCTTTTCTTTTTTAATTTCTGGCTTTGTAATTTCTAATAAAAAAAAATTAGCGTGCGGTTTTAATCTAAAAAACTCGATAATTTTCAATATAAAAAATAAAACTATTGATTCTCTAGCACTACTTTGTGAATTACTTACACCTACTTAATCAAATCAAATAAAATCGGTAGTCATTCCTTTGTCATCTAGTTCCCTTTAAAAGTGAATTTAATAATTCCTTTATTGGTGAGTTGATTTTTTATTTCAGATATTTTTCAAAAAGTCAATAGTTGGACGAGTCTTGTAATATAATTATTTCTGTTTTATTGATGTTGAGCATACTTGGGTTGACAAAAATTTTATTTCTTTTAGAGTAATAGTTATGATTCCAAAATGTGCTCTTTTTGAATATAATCGCCCAATGTCAGTAGTTTTAGCGCTAATGTATTTTTATGGGTAGTTTTGTGTTGCTCAAATCAATTATGATAACTACTGGTTTTTTTTTCAGAACAGTCATCATTTATAATTATGAAAAATCACTAACCTGTATGAAACGTATTTAAAAACATGTATAAGAGCCGCGGATGCATGTTAACAGCTTATAAATATCATTAGCTAATTTAAACTGAAAAGGTGTTAAAGCGTTGGAATTAGTTACTCGGAATCTGAGTCCCGAGATATGCTAAAGTTTTTTTTTGTCCAATAACAAAATCCATAATTAGTTTTAATCAATATTTTTAATATAATAAAGAATACTACCTAAAATGGATAAATAGATAAATCCCGATATTCAGTGCTATAATGATTCAATTGGTGGATTAATTTGATTCGCGGAGATTTTTATAGCAAGCTCTCACTACCTATCTCGGTTTCTTTTTTTTTTTAGCTATAAATTAATTTATCGAATAAAGTATCTGATAAATCTGGTGGAATTGTCTAATGCGTATTAGCAAATAATATTACTAGTTGAGAAATTACCACTCTTCATAAGATTATCCATTACATGAAACATAACTTAGAGACGAAAAGCTTTTTAACTTATCCTTTCAGGGGAGGTAGGTGGTTATTTTCCATTTAGAGATTTTAAAATTACGCGAGTTAGTTATAAAAAAAAGATTGCTAAAAACAAATCAATGGTTCTGAACAATGAGAGGGCTTGTTGCAGTTTAATGTAATTGACCTGAATATTATAAAAATGTTAATATTGTTGGAGGGATTGAAAAGGAATTTCAATTTTTTTATGTATTCGTATAACTATGAAACTATTATTTGTAAAAAAAGAAATGATTTAGATTATTAGTTATTAATTTTTCATGCGAATAATACTTCGCTACTCTTTACACTAAAATACAACTCCTACATAAAGTATCACCCAAATTATTACTTAAATTTGTAACTATATTTGCCTAAAGTATCACTTCTTTTTGTACTAAACTTTAAAAATAATAAAGTAATTTTTGAATTAGCCAATAAAAACTGCAAAAAAATTTTAAAATATTAATAAGCTATTAGAGAATTTTTATTAAACCATAAAGCTAATTACAAACAAAAAAATAGTTATGACCGGATATTTTCCAAAGTAAAAACACTAAGGCTATTAATACCAGAGCAAATGCAAAATACAAGTTTTATAGAGTTTTAGTTAGTAATTTGATTTTCATGAAAGTATATCTATTAAGATTTATTAAAAAAAGTTTTATATTGAAATATGTTTTATATAGACTAAACTAAATCCTAGAATGAATGAAAAAGATTATACATCTATAATAAAAAGAATAAACTTTACATCTATTCAAATTTTATAGATAAAAATAAAATTAAGGTTTTTTAATGTTAGTCCAAATAATTCGCTATAAAGTGTAAAATGCAAGCCCACTCTTAATATTTTATATGATAATATTTTTTTAGTGTCAGTGTTTCAGGGAGGTAATTTTATAATCCAATCATTTGAAAAGTTTTAAAATAATTATTCTGACTATATATGCGAGGTTATTTTAAGGTTCAGAATTTTTACTATTAATTTTCCCTTTGCTTTAAATTTAAATTTTTTATAAAATTTATTTATAATATACAAAAAATGTATTCAATTGACTTATATAAATAATAATCATTACGAAATTGTATAATAATGCTCAATCTAGTGTGAATCTTGGAAAGAAAAAAAAACTACACTCTTTTATGTTAAAAATAGTTATTAACTATTTTATATTATAATTTATAACTATTTTTATATATTTTTTATTATAATTTATAATTTTTTTCATTTTATTATAAATTCTTATTATTGAAAATATAAATAGTATATAAATTATTATAAGCTTACTTTTTAATCATAGTTAAAAACTCATTTTATAATTCGAAATCAGAATATTTTTTGAATTTAATAATTTAAATTATGATGCTGGTGATTTATAAACCAATAATATAAATATAATAAAAATAAAAACCTAGAGACATAAGCACTGCGAATAGGTGCTAAAACAGATTTAAATATCTACAATTAAGACCAAACTTCAATATATAATATAAAATATTTTAAATAAATTAAATAAACAGACTAAAAGTAATTCGTAAAGAGAAAGTCAAAAATGAATAAATATTCTTGTCCCTAAGGTACTAAAGAGATACATTATTAATCAATTGTATTTAATTATGTAAAAATGAAGTGTATATATAGACTTTGAATTTTTGAGTAAATATGGAAATTGAGTTCAATAAAGAACTATTAAATTAGGAGGTTTTATTTTACCAAGAGATATGATTGAACTGTAATCCGCAATTCCAATAAGTAATATTGTTATATTGAATTAGTGCGGTGATTTTTTTTCAATGAATTTTAGTATCTTTGACTAGCTGAAGCCTGGTCAAACTTCTGGTCAAACCTTTTCAACCTCATTTAGAGATTTATTAGTATTGGCGAAAAGTAATATTTGCTTATAAATTTTGTAATCTATATTAAATAGTACGATTTTATTAAGTAATTATCTAAAAAAAACTTTAAAATCAACGATAGTTCTTTAATTTTTTACATTGTAAGTAGTTTTAAGATTTTTATAAAAACATAATTTGCTTTATCAATCTGTTGTTAATTATTCTTTATTGGTTGGTTATATTTTATAGCAATTAAAAATTTACAGCTCTATTTCAATTTATCTATTTGCCAATAAGCTAGGTAATTTTTGCGCTTGAACCTTCCTGGTTTAACGCAAGAATAAAAAATAAATTTAACATTTTCCATTATTTTATAAGCATTTTTTATTATTTACATTTCTTATACAACTCTCTGTGAAAAAAAAAATACATTTCTACTACAGTAAAGTAATATTATATTGGTTTATATAACTATGATATTTTTTATCGAGTGTAGTTGGATTTTTTAGGTACGTAAAAAAAAGTCTACAGCTCAGGAAATAGTTAAATAAAAGTCTACTGCCCCCGAAATTGATGATTTAATTACTTAACGATAATTATAATATATTTGGAATGCTCAGCCTATAGAAATGACTAATTACTAATTCAAACAATGTAAATTTTATTGGTTGGTTCATTGAATAAAAAAATATGACCACATTTATCATTTTATTTGTTCCACACAATCTCCCATATAGTATGCTTAAATAAATAGGCGGATTAGTAATGAATATAGCCATCATGCGAATATTAAGTATCTTTTCACTGTAGTATGTTTTTTCAAGCATAAAAATAATTTTTACCATAATTTTTTATGAGGATCGGGAAAAAATTTGCGTATAACAGTATTTGAGTGTTAGATTTATAAAAAATTATTGGGTCTATAATTAATAATCGTTATTAATAGTTTGTAATAAGAATGTAAAAAAGATGTATAGCTCAAGAGTTGACCAAAAATAAATTGAATAAGTTTTGCTCTTCATTTTGTTATACAACGTTTTTGGTATTGGGTTGTAAAACTTAGACTTTTCTCCTTGCTTTTTATTTATCTTCAATCCGCTTTTATTTTAAAAAACAACCGTTAATTTTATTTTATATCAAGAAAAAACAATTAGTAATCGCCCCTAATACATAGAAAATAAAATATGTAGTAAAAGTGCTCTTATAAACATTGAATTTGTTTAAAGGATAGTAATAGAATTGAAAGAAAATAATTTTAAGATCTATAGTTTTTCAGGTTAGTAATTAGTAATATTTTTTGATTGATACGTTTGATTTACTAATTATATTCAACTGGTCACTTTTTAAAAATGTAGTAATAGAATTATGATCAAATTTTCATAATACAAGCGTTGATACTCAAAATAGTCATTAGTACAATCCAATTCAAGGTTTAATTATAGGCAAAAATCTGAGACTAGTAAAATTAAAGGCTTATCTAATTATTATTATTATTATAAACTTGAACATATTTCAAAAAAAAAATACGTAAATAGCTGTATTAATATATCTCCGAACTTGTGACAAAAAAGAATTTGTCCAATTTTATTTGTTCAAATTTTAATAAGATTCATCATAGGTTATTTTGAATGTGTTTGGTAAGATTTTTTTCTCAATAAATAAATACAGGTTAGATAAGAGGAATCTTTGGATAACTTGAAAACTTTTAATAGAAAATTTACTAGTATTACTAAATTATAATATTTTGCGTTATAATATAATATAATACGTATTATTATTTTTACGAGTGGAACTCGTGAATTTTTTTTTATAATCTCGGAATTTTATTGGTACGATAACAATAAATGAAAATTTGTGGTAAAGTAAACTAAAAAATTAGTCAAGTTGACGCAAGGCATTAAAAAACTAATATCCTAATAAAAATAAATTCCTCTACTGGTCTGCTGTCCGCGTACCTAAAGGGAAATGGGATCAATCTACCATCCGAAAAATCCACCCAGGAATTGCTTCAAGTATGCTGGATGACTGAAGTTACAATCAGTCATGGAATTAAGCTCATTCCAATAAAATTGAATTCGTTGATATCATTGAGCTCCTAATCAGAGCCTACATCTAACAGGATTAATAAAAAATAGGCTCCTACTCAAACGCGGTAATTATCGACCTGGCTTTCCTAAAATAAGCTGCTAAACAGCTGAGGTTCGTATTGCTGTTGAACGCTGGACTTGTGCACAGAGAATGTCTTAGACTGTGCTAAACGATTCGATCTCTCCTGTTTCTAGACGGTCCTCATCTGATATTGCAGTTCTATAAATCGCTGATGTTGCCTTCACTATCCCCGACCAAGGATAGTGCTATGCTATGTGAAATTTTAGTATGGTGTACTTAGAAAAATACACTACTTAAGCTCCCAAACCACGGCAAGGTATTTCACTCTTAGGTGAATGGAACTTTTTAAGTTAATTACTTTTATATTCAAAGTAATTACTTGTATTTTTTTTAGTACCTGGATTTTTATCTCGATAGAATTTTTAAATAATGCAATAGAATTTTCAAATAATATTATCAAATAAACGCTATTAATAAAGTTAAACTCATTAAAAAAATGGGTCGTATTTGATTTGTTTGTGTTTAAATTTTAAATAATATTAAAAAAGCCATTTTTAATATTTTTTGGCATAAAATAAAACCATGAAATAAAGTGTTAGTATTATTTCTTGAATAGCAAAAGATTTACACTGTTATTCAAACTGATAATTAAAATCTTTAATTTGATTAAAAGAAAGTTTTTTAATAGAACTATTTAGTATTAAGAGTCGATAATTTCAGAAATATTAAAAATGCTTAATTTTATAATATATACTATTTCTCACCTCAATATAAAGTATTTTAAATATGATATAAATCAAAAATCTGAATTTAAAGATTAGTTGAAGGCAAAACTAGCTATTTTAAATATTAAAAAGCAGCATAAAAATATTTTAGTCTAATTCTTTTATCTATCATACTATTTATTCCAAAAAAATTAGCATATATGAGTGATTATTTCGAGGAGCAGAACATTTCCTATAAGCTTTTAGTACATTTTAACATTACTTTTATTATCAATTCTTAATTTAAATTATCATCAAATGTTATATCTTATACATATGATATCTTTACCTAATATAAATTAGAAAATAGAATTTCTAAGAAAAAAAATTCCTCTCGCCCTAATAATCTCCCAATATATATAAACATATTTAGTCATGTTATTTTTATAAAGAATTACAAATTATGTAATTATTATACAAGATGCCTTATTCACATCTAGCAAAATTAATTAAATATGTGCGAAATCCTTGGATTTAGCAGAAATTGTATTGATTAGTTTTTATTAGATAAAACTGTTGTCTATGTAAGATGATATGATTGATGGTTTTGTTTAAATAAGTTGATATTATAACTAAAATCAATATGTAATAAAAAATTAAAAGAAAAAAAGATTATACTTTTCAAAATATTCTCAAGTATATAATTATAATCAATATTCAATATGATTACAAAACTATACTTAAAATTCCTATTAGAGATAATGGGATTCTTTTTTAGCAATTTAAAATACCTGGAATTTATTATCGAGTTTATTTTAAAGCATAAAGTGTGTTAAGTGTTAAAAAGTTCATTTTTTAGTAAAAAAATTTTTTTCGTTGTAAGTTGATTTTTAACTTATGAGAAATATTTCATTAAAAATTTTCTATATAATAAGCATAAGCTATACGGAGTTAATATCACCGACTAAATAGGAAAAAAAAAGTTCAATAAATTCTGAATTTACAAGCTCAATAAATATGTGATGAATCAAGTCGAATTTTCACATTATTTTACCTTACATAAAAGAATGGCTGTTAATTTTAACTAAAAGGATGTATTTTTAAAAAAAAAAACTTTAGAAACTCTTTTGTGGTGCGGTGATATTTTTAATATGAATTAGAAAAAACTATTTTCAGCATTTGATAATCTACTCTACAAAAATTTATTATGAAATTTATAAATAAATGCAGAGCTAATGAAAATAAGTAAACTAATACAAAATATACGTTCCTTGAAATTACATCATATTTTAAGTAAAAGTCATATTTTAATACTTAGCTATCGAGTTAAATGTTGATAGAGTGTTATTAGACACAGCGCTTTTTTCAGCAATATTACAAATGCAGTTAATTAAAATAAATATAGGCCAAGATTTAACGAATATACTTTTTATTCATGAGCTAGAAAAAATGTAAAAATATTTAATGTTACTTATTGAAAATTTTGAAAAAAAACGAAACGGTGAGCTAGTAAAAAAATCTATAGATTAGACAAAAATTAAAAATAATTCTTAAATAATAATCAATTAGGTTGCACCTGTTTTCAAAAAATTGATCTTTTAAGCTTGCTCAAATCTAATTCTAAAAAATAAAGAAATTATTTTTTATGTAAATTGATAATGAAATTTAATATAAAATTAAGATTTAGCAAGAAAAAAAAACTATTGTATATATTTATGGATAAGTTTAGCTAACTAAATTTATTTTAGAGAAAATATAAGCCTATAGTAACTGGATTTCTGACTATTTTACAAAAGTCAATCAAAATTTTGAATTTAAAGTTCTATAGTACAGAATTTATAATATATTTAATTTCAGAGTTGACTACAGTTGAAATATATGAATATAGTAAGAATGGTCGATTTGGAGTTAAAAAATAAGTGGACTGGGTGTAAAACAGTGTAAATTGAATTTAGACCAATTGATAAAAATTGCATATGGGATATTCTATACGAAGAGAGCACTTTTATGTATAAAGAGTTAAAGTGTATGATTTTTCACATTTAGTTAATGCCCAGTAAATAAAATCTAGTATTTTTTTAGCAAATGATACTTTCAGAATTAAATAGATAATGGAGACGCATTTTCAATTCCGTCAATATTATTTGATATTTTTTAATGCCCAAGCCAATAACATTAAACTGCAACAAAGTGCTCTCTTCGTTTAGAATCCCCCATATGGCTTGATCATAAACAAGAATAGATATTAAATCAGCTTACATATAAATATTTTTAAAGTAGTTATAAATGTCTAGAACAAAAATAAAAAAAAGAATTATGATATTTTATGATCTACTTTAAAAAAATTTTAGAATTAAACCTCATTTATTTTATTGAGAAAAACTTGATTATTTTTGGAATTTTATATGCGAGATTCTTTAAGGAAGAGGAATAAAATTTCCTAAAAATCATATTTGATAATATCATTTTGACAATACTATAGATTGTATGTGATAATTCATTTGAAAATACTTACAAATGCAGCTTAAAAATAAAGCTTAAGACTGTGGACAGAAAATTCTGTAAAATAAAGGTTCTACGTTACCAAACAAGTCCCAATATACAGGAAATTATGAAATCAGAAAGTTTTTTCTAGTTTATTAGCTCCCCCCCCCTACGCCCTGTAAAAAGTTTAAATAATTGATCCGTATAAGCTTTATAAAAAAAATTTTTTGCATCTTTTTTTCATAATATCAATGTTTTTAAAAGTCTCGAACATAGTTATTTTAACTGAACTAATTTGGCTACACTTGGCATAAATGAAATAGCCAGTCTCTCGGGAAAGATTTTAATAAATAAATTTTTAGTTATTCTCTTTTCTTACCAAATAAAAAACATTCTTGGATTGTTTTATAAAATAAAAACCTAACAGATAATGACAACAGCTTTACATTCGGTTATTACTATTAATAATATTAGGCTCATTCGTTGTCCAATAGAATTAAATAATAAATAGGCATCGCTTTACTCAGAATCTAAAAATGACAAAGTAAAATATTTTATTTGTATTTCTTCTAAATAGGGAATTATTAACCCTTTCATGGGTAACGGTCCGCTATTGTTTCGTCAATTATAGCCGACTGCATTAATTGTATATACTTTAGTAACAAATAGTAAAAGTAGTTTAAATCACCAACGAATCAGTAAATCAATTGAATTTTAATGGCACTGGGTGGAAATGGAACAAGTGATAAGGAAAGTATTTACATAATTATTTGTTAATTACAATTAGCTACAGCCCTTGGTTCAGCTTACTAATATGTAAATTTTAATTTACTAAAATCTGATAAAAACCAATTTAATTATATTTATTAACGAAGATTTATTATAATAGTGTTGCTATTACAAAAGAATCGCCAGTTAAGGAGATTCTTAAAAGTTCCATAAATTATTTTACACAAAACCTTTTTCCTGAAAATTCATGATAAAAAAAACATAATGATTGGTATGACTAATATTTTCAGCGTAAATATTCTAATATAGGTTTAAAATAGTTGATTGACTAAGATTTGAATTACTAAACTCAAAACTTCTATCTTCAAAACTTATGTTTTTATTTTATTAAACGATAAGAAAACTCTATAGGAGTAATTCCCTTTTATCACATAAAGATTTCATAACTCATTATATTAAAAAGTCTAATGCTTATAAGCGCACTTGATTCATATTTTCTTTTTTCCTAATAAGAATAAGTTTAGTCAGATTTTTGATTCTAAACATTTTATAACTACTGTGGTTAGATTTCTATAATAAATAGACTGACAGTACAATCCTTGAACCAAAAATGAACTAAAATATTCATATAATATATAGAGACTGTCAGTTAAAATAATACAGCAAACATTTCTCAACCCAGACTGTAAATAATATATTTTAAATACATTTAAAAATTTCCACTTATTCATAATTTAGATTTTTACAACAAATACAGACATGGAAGTTATCAACCCTATCAACTCAAATACAGGCCACTTCAAAGCAATGAAAAAAGGAAAGACTTTTTACTCTTGCACGTCATGCAGAGAAAGGAAAGTTAAATGCGATGGAATGCGTCCTACTTGTAGCACTTGTGTTAGCCAGGATAGAACATGCAACTACCAAGAAACGACATTAAAAGAAGAAGTGACCAAAGAGGCAGAAATGATCAACAAGAAGTTAGATAATATAAACAACGCGCTAAAAAAAATAAATAAGCTATGCAAGTCTAGAAATATTTTAAACTCATCGAAATCTCCTTTAAATTTAAATAAACCATTGAAAGACCTGCTTGATTTAAAAAAAGAGTTCGATAATTGGGGCAATGGTTGCTCCAAAATTAAAACCTCTACAAAAATAGAAAGCTCAGAAGATAAAAAGTGCGATTCCGTTGTTATAGATTCTGAAATAAATTTGATATTGTCCAGCTCTGCCTTAGAATTTGGTTATCTAGATATTGCTGATAAACTATTTATTCAGGTTGTCGACAAAATTTCAAAAGATTCAATATTATCTACTTTAATAGGCAAAGACTACATTTTATCCCGCCTAAAAGACAAATCTTTACCTTTACACATGAAATACAGTATCCTTTCAGTTGGGTCAAAATTACTTGAAAGCTATACATTTTTTAATAACCACATATACATGTGTGGTTCTAATTACGCAGAAAAGGCTTTTGAAATAATTTCTAATGACTTAGCTAATCCAAGCGTAGATAAAATTTTCTCCGCTCTCATTCTTGTCGTTCACTATAACGCTGTATCGAATTTTAATCGATCTTTATTTCTTGTTTACACGTCAACAAAATATGCTTATCTGCTCAAACTGAACGTCCTAGATGCTTCAAAATACAAGAAACCTAAATCAAATCAAGAGTGGATATCATTCGAATTTAAAAGAAGGGTTTGGTGGTTTTTATACATCAGACAAGTTAGTTTATGGATGCACGAAGGCACTATCGAAAGAATATCTTCGAGAGATATAGCTGTGAAATTACCTTCAAATGACTACTATTACAATAATTACAATTCTGACCCATGTTTAAAAAATTACATCTTAGAAACATCGTCAGCAATTGAAAAAAATGACAAAAATGATGTAAATTCAAATAGAAAAAATATAGACTATCACTACATAATAGTTAAAGCTTATATTGAACTTGGAGCTGCATCCGCTTTCTTGAACAAAATGAGAATTAATTTGTCAAATTTGCCCGAAAATTACCAATTACAAAAATTGCGTATAAAAAGTAGAATTCTAAACTTCTTCGAATTTCTTAAAACTCACTATTCTTACCTGGAGCTAGATCAAACCACATTAATCCCTAAAAATATGTCACAAGAATCGTTTAGAAAAAACGACTTTATAATTTTTTTTGTAAGCTCGTATATAATCCGATTAGCCTGCATTATTTCTAATATGCCTGATATCGTTCCTTATAGCCTTGATCCTGAACAGCTGCAAAGGTCAAAATTAGCCAAAGCAGTATGTATTGACAAAGCAATTGAAATCACAAAGTTGCTAAAATTCCCAATGGATTTTTTAAGGCCTATTATTTTTAATATTGATGTTTATTACTCAGCATGTACAAGTAGTAGTATCCTATTGAATGCATTGAAAATTCGAGATCACCCCAAAATTCAAAAGATCAGAGAGTCATACAAATTTGTATTCGATTTTTTAAAAACATACGAGCACTGTATTTCAGCAGCATCAGATTTCGAAAGCTCGATAAGGATTAACAATATGATATATCAAAAATCTATAATTTCCAACAAAAAATTCATGAAACTTTTTCCTGAACTAGAGTTGTCTCAAATTACTAAACGAGACAACAATTTATGGTTCATAAAACCAGCAACATCGTCTGCTGCTTTTATGTGTTGCTCTATAAGTAGTATCAGCCCTATGTATAGATATATATTTATTAAAAACTGGTTTGAAAATGGAGTGATTTTTACTAGAAATCGTAAATATTCAAACCCCACACCTATGTATAAATTTACTTGCAGTGATGAAATCGCTTGTTTAGATTTGACTCACGCTACTTAATAGATTTTAAACTAATCTAGAAATAATAAAATAACCAAAATCAAAATTAAAGACCCAGATTCCGTTTTGAAAAAGCTAAATATGATATTTAAATACAGTTTCATTGAATTTAACAAAGACCAGAGTGAGTTTATTATTTTCTGAAAATTTAGCATTCGAAAATACCAACTCCACTTGTCATCAATATATACCCTATTACTGATTATAATGAATATTTATTTAGACCAACCTCCTCTAAATTTATAGTCAAAAAATTATCCAAAATTCAATAAGTAACATGAAAAATATCGCCAAAATATTTAAATAGATAATAAAAATTAATTTCTACCAGTAAACTATCTATTAATTTCTTTATATTTATCCAAGTACTTTTGATTAAAATAATGAGTATGTCATAAGGTGGCTATATACTTTTAATCGTTATTTAGTAGATTACCTTTGATCTCCTATAAATAAAGCCTTTTTTTTAAAACCAAAGTCAATTTTATTGAATTGATATCAAATACAAAAACTGATAAATCATTTAAAAAGTGAATATCAGATAATTATGTTAGAGCTATTCCATAATGAAGGTATTTATTAATTAAAATAATAAGAAATTGCTAATAAAATTCAGTTTTTATATAATCTTTTTTATAGCATAATTTTTTTGGTGCGATAAAATAATAGAAACTATTTATAAAGTTAACCCTTTTCACGGGCGGTAGACTATTTTTAACCTCGAAATATAGCCAATTGAGTTATATAATAACAATATAATTCCGAGAATAAATCAATAATTGGTACATTATAAAGTATCAGTAAATAAAAATTTTAATTGTAAATCATATACGAATCAATAAATTGATTTTTTTCAAAGGGTGTTGGGCGGGAAAGGGTTAACACTTTCCTGTTCAACGCTCTTAAATAATCTGAATTTATTGATTCGTTTATGATTAAAACAAATTGATTATTTGCTATTATTATCCAGCTAACCAATAATTTTTAAGGAATCGGAATTAATCTGTTTTTAATTATCTCAGTTGGCTATATTTTGTAGGCCAAAAACAGTCTACCGCCCATGAAAGGGTTAATAGTATCAACTTAGTACAAAGCATAATAATCTAATATTCTAATAAAAATAAAGTCCTCTTATGATCTATCCGCTGCGTACCTAAAGGTAGATTGAATCAATCTACCCATCGAAAAACTCATCCAGGAATTTTTTTTTTCAAGTAGGCTAGGTGACCTAAAAAAAAAAAGTAGTCATTCAATTAACCTCGCTCCATCAAAATTAAAATCGTCAAGATCATTGAGCTCCTAGCCAGATAATAGATCTAACAGGTTTATTAAAACAAATTATCTTAACCAAGTATGAGAAAGGTCGACCTGAATCTACTACAATAAGCATTTGACGACCAAAATCCGTATAAATTTCGAATTTTATACTTGTGCGCAGTGATTTATCCAGAATTTGCTGAAAGAATCAGTTTCTACTGTTTTGTGATGACCCTCCTCTGAAATCGCTTCATATAATATCCCTGAACAATAATAATTTAAATCTCTGGTTAATTTTAATAAAAAAATAATATAAAAAGTACACTATTTAAGACTGTATTATACGACAAGGCATATCACTCTTTATAAGATTTGAGGTGGTTAGAAGATTATTTAATTTTCACTCTCATTTATTTTTTTCTGTATTAAGTGTCCCCCAAATGAAAAAAAATTCTAACTTATAATAAAAATTTAGAATTGTAAAAGTAAAAACGATAACATTGATGACATATTTTTATATTTTTAAAATATTGTGAATATTCCTTATTCTTAAGTATGATATTTTAAAAAAACTACCGAAACGAAAAAATTAATCGAATATAAGTCAAAAATTTTAGCGTTATCAACTTTTCGATCTCAAGGCTGCGCATTAATATCATAATTTTGATTATAAAAGCTTATATTAAATAATATCTTAATATCTTTTATAGACCCAAATTTTTATATCAAATGCTTTTTAGATGTAATTGTTTTAATTTGAAATAAAACGTTCAAATTGTATGTGAGATTGTAATTATTATTTTTTGAAGCTTCTCAATTAGAAATTTTTATTTTTTATAAGTTATGAATTCAAAATAGCATTAATTGGCCAATTTTTCTGATAATGATATTATTTATATCTCAAATAATAAAGTAAAAATCCAATACAAATATATTTATTAATTTAATATATATTTATAAATAATACTGCTTATTAGTTATTACAATTTTAAATATGGAAAATTATGAAAATTTTATCTCATCCTCTTTAGAGTAAAAAGTGTTCAATCCTTAGATACTCATCACCTTTCATTAGAAATATTTAATCCTCTCCTATTGCAAATTAAATGACATTTATATTAAAAATAAAGCCCCTATTTTAATTTCTTTACTATTAAAAAAGTTTGTTAAAGTGTTTTTGAAATTTTGAGATCCATAAACAAATAAGAATCAAATAAAAAGTTTTTTTAATTGTCGTTGAGTGTTTAATAACAACATTATTAAATATTTCAGTTTATATCACAACATACATAAATTTTACAGAATTTTGTAACAGTCACAATAATTACACAGAAATAATTTTATTTTAAACATATCAAATAATCCTCAGAATTCAAATAACATAGATAAATTTATACATTTATATATATATAACTATATCATAGATATAAAAAATAGATATTACTAATTATAATAATTTTTTCTCCCCGCACACAGCTAAGATTCAAAAATTATGATGGTACAATTATTAAATATTTTCTAGCATTTTTGAAATTGAATATACAACTTTAATATAAATAAGATAATAGAACTTGTTATATTTTTGACGCACAGTGAATTTTAAATAAATGGAATAAAAATATAAACAAAATTTACTGTTGTGAGTCTCGATCTACACGTTATTGAACTCGATTATATAACCCTTTCCCGGGCGGTAGACTGTTTTTGAACCACCAGATATAGCCAAAAGCGTTCAATTAAAATAATTTAGTTCCGAGGCTTTAAGAAGTATTGGTGTATTTTAAATTAACAACAAATAATAAACTTGCTTATAAATCAAAAAAAAAAATATAAATTTGATTTTTTTAAAGAGTGTTAGACGGTAAAGGGATACTAATACTTATACAATGGCTAAAATATATCAAAAAGTAATATTCAGTTATAGAGTTGAAATTTTTTATAAATTATATTATCACCATGGATATTTACTGTAAGGTGATCAAGTCCTTTAGGCGACGATTAATAAATAATATAAGTTATAATTAGCCAATTTAAGTAATTTTCATAATTATTAGACTAAAATCTAAATCACAAAAATCCAATAAAATCATAGCAGGTATAGATTTAGTATCTAAAAAAATTTAAATTATAGCACTGAAGTATATTATATAATACCCTTGAAATCTATAAAGGTAAATCAGAACTATACGTGAGACTTTATATCACCCTCGCTTTTAATATCATATTGACTAATCTTCACCCTAAAAGGTTCGAATAATATAAATATAAATTAAAGTGATATGAATATTAGTGTATTATGAGGTTGTACTAATATCCTGTCTATGATAAGTACCATTTTTCTAAATTTTATTCAAAAATCATGTTATACTATTCACTCTTTTAATCTTTAGAATTATTCGTCAATCCCCCCCTCCCTCCCCCGGCTTTAATATGCTTATAGATCCATATAACATTCGAGCTTATCTTTCATATTTGATAGCTCTTTGGGATTTCTAACTATGTAATCAAAATATAAAGGCTAATTGAAGTAATTGATATCCATAAAAGCGAATTTAAATTATTATATTTCAGAAAAAAGATAATTTAAGCGTTTATCTTGTTGGATAAACCCAAACAAAAAATTACAAGCTTTTAAAAATAATTACATTAAAATAAAATAAAAATGTTTTTTTTATAGTATTAATGTAAAATACGCGTTAGTGTTATTCTTATCATCTTTTTTTTTCGCAAAGGTACTCTACCAGTATAATGATTATCAAAAAAAAATTTTATACAACAAGAATAATTAAAATTTTATCTCCCTTCAAAAAATTAAATGATGGAACAAGCTAATGAAGCGTTAGCTCCTGTAGTCCAAGAATAATTCAATGCATTGACTGAAATGATACAGAAATTCTTACGATAAAAGGAGATCAACTAGGAGCAAAAAGTCCCGTACTTCACAAGAAGGATTGCGGCGACAACTATATCAGCATATCCAGACCTCATAGAGGCACTCCCTTCAATTGAAAAAGACTTCTTCCGCACACCGCTGACAGAAGAATATAGGAAAAAGGAAAAACACTATATTCCGAATTTTAGTTGATTGAAATACCTTCCACTGCCACTAAACGAGTCGGTATCTATGGCAGTCAAGAGATCCGAAAGTGCCTTGCACAGGATTAAAATCGCCATATCCCAAGGTACACGTCAGATTGATTATTACGTACATCGCAGGATCCAGGATAACCTAGGCCGAACTGCTGAAGACCAGAAAATTGTCTTTTCCAACATAAAAAGAGACCTTTTATCTGAAATAACATCCATGATCACACAGTAAAGACTTGAAAACTTTCACAAGGGAATGAAACTTACTGTAAACTGAATCAGTTAATTGAATCAGAAAAAAAAAAATCTGATGTACCAGGAAAAGCTGGATGCTCTGATCTCCAGCAAGATGCCTGAAAAGCGCTCCAGAATCCGAAAGTCCTTTCGCGGTCGCCAGCATGTTAGCGCCTAAAACGGCACCTACTGCAAAGCTACTCATGTGCAATCCGCAGAAGCTGCACATATACTAGTCACTAGTAACAACCACCCGCAGAAATCAAATTTTCGCGGGAGAGGATGCAGACAGAGAAAATAGTTTCATTAGACCCGCCAACTGGGACCCAAGCTGGGGAACGCCTCGCAATGTTTCGATCTGCGCAAATAATACTAACGAGAAAAGGACTTCGTCTGAAAATTTTTCGATAAGCGGTTCTGGATTACATCCAGAAAACCAGAATCGAACAGCAAAGATTACGAGGAGAACCGAAAGAAAATTTTTTGTAGAGCAGCGATGCTTAGACGGCTTTCGGCCCTCCAACGTTAGCTCTTCTCTAAAAATTTACCTCAATGGCTCGACGATGAGTCTGCAGCATCTACTATAAGCAATTATGTTGTAGCCGCATCCGTTGAAGCTGAATCTAATTTGAAAAAATATTAAAATCTGCTCGGAATCTTTCTGGATTCTGAAGAAAGAAGTCTCCCCGCTTCTGTACAAGAAAACCATAGAGGAGGTCAAGGATCGAGGTCATGGATTCTAAAGCAACCTTTTTGTGATTCCAAGGAAATCAGAGAGACTCAGAACAGTTCTGGACCTGAGGAAGATGGTTATGCATTAGAACAGATACATTTTTAAATTAAAAAGATGGCGTGATATGCAGGATATTTTGATGGAAATTTTTCATTACCAAACTAGTGTTAGAAGATGCATTAATTCGAATCCTGATTAACAAGATTTGCAACAAGCATCTTGGATTCTGGTGGAACGACAAATCTTGCCAGTTACGTGTGCTCCCGTTTGGAATTTTAATCAGAACCCTCACCTTCACTAAGGTCTTACGACCAATTCTGACTTGGGATTGATCACAGGTTATGCAGATCTCGGCGTACCTAAACGACCTGTTAATTTTATGTGAATTCAGGGGCATATTCAACACAAAAAACCAGCAGAATTTACTCCAAGATGCTCGAACTGGATACAAAATCAAGGAAGTGAAATCTTCAACCACATCGAAAAAAGTTATTACGAATTTACGAATTCATACCAACGCGTGGGAAATGACGCTGAACGTTTCCAGTTACAAGGTCAGTGACCTACACCGGGAGGCCTGAAAGTTATTTAATACAGGCTAAAACTCACTGAAGAGCTTGGCGAGTTTCATCAAGAAAGCGCAAGCAATGCCAGTGGCTCTTCTAACTCGAAGCTTAATGTTACGAAGGCTCCTTTAGCTAAAAAACACTGCACTATCTACGCTGAAATTTTGGACGTCCACAGCCACTCTAACGTAGCCTGCAATAAAGAATCCGAAATAATGGAAGGTGTAACAAACCAAATGGAATAGGCAGTCATTAATTCCAAAAACTCCAGAGCTGGAGACCTTTACAGGTTTTAGCAACAATGTATGGATGGGGTATTCGAGTCAAAAGCCTATTCAGGGACATGAATTCTGCAGGTGGCACATATTCACACCAATGTAAAGGAGCTACTGGCGATCTTATTTGCGCTACCTCTCAAGGGGGTAATAGGGTGATCAGCACTTATATATTCCGCAAAAAAAAACAACAACCCTTGCCCATTCTCGGAAATTTGGAGGCACTACATCCCCGAAGCTTCTGGGAATTGCGGAACAGATTTGGGCACATTGTCTACTAACCAAAATTCGCCCCCAGGTAACTTACGTACCACCAGTTCTGAACCCGGTTGATGCACCGAGTTGTCTAACAGCGAAAACAGGATGTTCAATATCAGACAAAAAATTCACGACGCTGATCTTTATGTTCGGTCCGCACGACGTGGTATTTTTCGAATCCAAAAAGAACAAGATGATGGAAGCCTAATACAGCTGCTTCACGGATATCAGTGCAGCAGGTATCAAATAGCTGTCGATCAACTGGAGTGGGTCGAAGAGCCCACACGCTTGCTCACCATCGAACTTAATCTCGCAAGCGGTTCAGAAGGTCAGAAGGGAACGACTGACAGTAACTCTGATAGCTCATCTATGGAAATAAGCAATATGGTTCCGCAGTCTGATGAAATTGGCAATTTTCCAGCCGCTTTTACTTTAGGTGGCAACAATAATTATCGATCCCAAAAGCGGAAAATCGCCGTTAACAAGGAATAAGATCTGGAGTATGATCGCCTGGTGGATCAGAGGCGTGTCATCAAAGAGCAAGGTTTGTCAGATCTTGCCAATGCCGTTATCTTTTCAAAAAAACGATGTATCAAGCGTAAATCAGGTACTATCATGTCTAACGACGCTTTCTAGATTGGAGAATAATCAACACCATAACTTCCGGGATATTAAAACTGCAAGCAGTCAACTGCCTGGGTGAAATATACCGAGTAAGTAATTCAAAGTAACCACAGTTCGGGACTATATAACAGTGCTTTTGATGTTTGTTATTAACCCTGACGCACTAGAAAGCACTCAACTGCTTAATTAATTTTATTTTTCAGCTCTAGACGGCGCCTCAAATACATCTTTTATAAGACCTTCAATCGACATAACACCTGATATAATAATGTTTTGCGACTGTGGAAATACAGTGGAGCTCTTCGATAAGAACTTAAAAGCAAAGCTATGCTGACTAATAGCTGTTACATGATTCATATGAGAAACAGGCGTACACCGCATAGATGAATCAAAAACAGTGACTGCTCAAGGAATATTAAATCTAGCAATTGTAGCCTCAAAGAAGAAGCGCAAGGGACGTCCAATAATTCGTCCTAGCCAAATCAGTAGACATACTGACCAAATTTTTTGCCCAATTTACACTTACGAGTTGTATAAATAAAGGATAGCTCAAACTCCACGCCAGAGCCCACATATCAACAACAATTCTATTATAGATAATAAATTATTAAGATAAGTATAGAGCCATCCGAAGCCCCTCACAGTAGAAAGCATAACCCGTTATACACCCTCGCTTTTAGTATTCATAAGATGCTGATCAAACGACCTAGTACCTAAGGAACGTGCGATTGACGCAACTCTTGCATCATCTGCAGGAGCTTCAGCTGAATATATTGCCACGTACGCATTATGATCAAATTATTCTATGTTTCACTCATATTATAGACTCACTAGAAGCTTCAATAGCAATCTAACTGAGTCTATGTTTCATCTGTAGTAACTTAATATGTCTCCTCTCTGAAATATATTGTTATTATTGTTCGAGCTCTTTAGAGCGAAGGTCAATATATAATATATGAGGAGAGGAGACATATTAATTACCGCCCGCCCTCTACCATTTATATTTGCTGAAAGATAATAAGGATATCACATAGGTGAACTTTACAATTTGTTTATAAAAGAATTTTTTAGTCCATTTTACTGAACTTGTTTTTTATTTGCTTGTAATTTTTTGTTTAGCATTATCCAATAAGATGGTAAAACTTAATATTT
>LSSN01001554.1:0-42872 GCA_001970855.1 Smittium culicis
GGTTGAAAAATTATTTTTTTAATATTTTTTTAACTTTCTAAATATTTTTTTTAAAAATAAGACTTTCTATTTCTCATAAAGGGCCACTTAGCGATACTGAGACAGTAGTATAATATCTAAATTATAAGCTTGTGAGGTAAAAAACGCACTTTATGAGATCAGCGCTTCGGTTTGTGCAATAATTTTGTTTGGATTTTTTGCAAAAAAAAAAAAAAAAAATCTGGACCCAAAGAAATTATTAGTCAGATAGCCGAATCAATTTGCACGAGAATCCCCACTTATAGGAAAATAAATTATTTTATTTTCAATTGATGATCTTCATGAAGCCAACAGATGCTTAATCTAGGAAAAAGGAAAAAAAAAAGATAATAGCACAGATTTAAATTGCGAATACCCATTCAGGAGATATCGTAATCCGCCAGTTAAAGCCAAATTTTCACAATACTATCATTTTTAAGCCTCTAACCATTGGCATATGTCAAAGTTACAATTTATTGGTTAAGATTATTCGCTGCAGATTATGATTAATCACGGTCAAATAAATGAAGACGATACTTGTCCAATGGATAGCGTTCACAAGAACACCAATAGGCTATTTAGTGTAAAGCAAACGAGATGATTATGTAAACGCGTATTTTTAGGGTGCTTTGGAGACCAAAGTCCCGTATATATTCGAAGGATTTACCAACTTATCAAACTCTGGAATTTATTGTGTACAGATAGATGTATATTTGGGACCCATTGGACAGCAAGCTTCTCCGTATCAGTGAGCTCCATAGCATTTAGAGCCAATAACGGAGAGTAATTAAGAATGCCAGCTATAAATAAAAACTAGCAGCCATTAGTAAAACTCATCGAAGTAAAAAAACAACAATAAAACAAATTCTGTTATGGGACAAAATAAGACTAGTCCAATAAAATTCTGTAAAGAAAAACGAGAGCAGCCACTTAAAATCGCTTAATGAAAAACGAGAGCAGCCATTTAAAACTCTAAACCGAAAAATACTAAATTCTCGCCACTGCTTCCCCGCATGGCCCGGGGATTACTCCCTGAAGCGCTTAAAGGAATACTTAAATTCGATTTGGCCGTTTGCAGCTTCATTTTCAATCCGCACTGTTTTATATTTGGGTTGCCAGCTTTCGACATTTTATTTTTTTTTACAGATTAGCTATTTTTATCACTAAAAGCTCATTGTTATACATTTCCATTTCTTGAGCGTAAAAATACTCCTCTAAAGCCCTATATCTTTTACCTTTGTACTATCTATTAAATATATCGTTTTACACTACTTCTTTCCCTTCCATCCCCCTAATGTTTAAAAAATATTCGCTATTCCACAAATCCTTCTCATAAGCTTTACATCTATTTTATTCGCGTGCTTCGCTTTTCTTGCCTGGAAGTATTATTGATATTAAAAGCAAATCCACCTTCCCACTTATTCACAGTTTCCCTCCCATTATCAAATCCCATATAATTTATACTAGCTTTTAAATATGATATCATGTATAATTTCTCAGGCTGAACCTCACTTCGAAGACATCCTTTTTCTAATTTATTGCAAAATTCAGGTAAAAATTCCCTCTAATTGCTTACAGCCACAATTAGTTTTGTCACTCTCATATATAACCAATTTATACTGCTTTTTTAGAAAAACGTTTCCAGTAAAAATCCCTCAAAAACGGACAACGACTCTTTAAACTCGAACAGTTTTGATTGTATCCTTAGCCCCGCTTCTTCAAACTCTACTAAAGTCGCTGTAAGATTTGAAGATGAGCAAGATGATAAGCCGAATAGCTGGTTCACCATAAAAAGAACTTATTCTCAATTTTCTTGGCTAAATGATCAACTATCTAACTCCTCTGACTTTTTCCTTTCTTCAAAATTTCCTGATCGACCTCAAATAAACTTATTATCCTCGCCAGTATACCTGGAACGAAAAAAATCCCAATTTGAAAGATGGATTAGCACCATATGTTTCACTTCTGAAACTCCTCAATCCAAATATGCTATTCTTCATTTTTTTACTACAAAGAATTTGATCGTACCCGCTAAAAAGGAAAACGGTTTCTTATCATGGATAACCAATCCTTACATTGAATCCCAAAAAGAGTACTCCATCAAGCTATACAAACCTTCTGGTCAATATGTTGAAGTAAGCTCCCTTTCTTTTTGCCTCAGTTTATAAAAATATTTAATATTTCTTCTTTTTTTCTATAGTGGGACGAAGATTTAATTAACGCCAGAAGAAAGCACATCTCAAGACTAGAGACTTCCTATCTTCAACTCAAACAAGCAGTCCATTCGATATTTGTTCAGCAAGAAGAACTCGATGCCTCTCAGAGCGTTTTTATCTATGACCTAAAAGAAATGTTCCAAAACTATAGGACAGACTCTTTTAAAAATAGATTGGCCAACATCCGCCCAATAGACCTCGCTAACAAGAGACACATAAAAAGATTCGGCCGTTCTACTGAACTACTATCATCTCTCCACAAAATACATATACTACAAAATAGAGAAAATGTAAGCCAAGCTTTATTTTTAACATTTTTTCTTTGCAACTCACTTATATTATATTTATTCTTTATTCTAATACACATTAACTTTCTCTCGATTTAGAAATACTACAATAACCAAGAATTTTTCGATCCCTTAAATGAAATTCTTCAATTAACCAGCTGCTACAAGGTAGCATTAACTATTTCTTTTGCATTATTGTTGATATTTATTTTAATATTCGAATATTCTAGCCAACTCAATACTTATAACTTTATTTCTTTTATCTTCTCACAGAACAACCTAAATTACTTTTTCCAAATCCTTGCGAAATACGACAGAGCAGCGCTACACTTTGCAGAATGTAATTCTAACACCGAATTCATCACCTCCAACTACTCAGATACCTCGAATAAATATTTGAAAGCTAAAAAAAGCGAGGAAACTGCTAAAAATGAATTAGAAACATGCAAAACAGAGTTTAGCAATATAAAATCTAAACTTGACTCACAGACATTCAAATTTGAAAAGCTAAGATATAGCTCGATTAAAAATTGTATATTGAAATTTTCCAAATTTAAAACTGAAAGTGCAAATA
This sequence comes from Smittium culicis, assembly GCA_001970855.1. Classification (NCBI taxonomy): domain Eukaryota; kingdom Fungi; phylum Kickxellomycota; class Harpellomycetes; order Harpellales; family Legeriomycetaceae; genus Smittium; species Smittium culicis. Next base: position 3,096 of record LSSN01001554.1, read on the forward strand.
ATCTTTTATACTCGCTCTCGACCTCTTTGCATGCCTTAAGAAGCAAGGATAGCGTAACTCTTACTTATAAACCTCAAACAAACATTGGTAATCTCATGCTTAATGAAATTAAAACCCCTATATCTACGCCAAAAAATAAAAGCATTTCTGGAAGAGTTCATAATTCTTCGTCCTTGGATATTAAAGGAAATCCTATAATACCACAAACAGTTACCAGCAAAAGTCAAGATAGCTTCTTTATATCTCAAAATCTCCCACCTGAGTCTGAGTTCAATCCTGTTTTAAGTATAAACAACTCTCCAAATCTTAGCTTTGAATATCCCAGTGAATCTAGCCTAATTCAGCGCTTAGCGCCCGAGGACTATCTAATATCTGAATGTCTTGTGAACTCTGGACTTCTTCCCAAGACTAAATCGATTAAACCTAGAAAAAGCTCTAATACGCCCAGAAAAATGTCTTCCTACAAATCGCCTATCCCATCTTCATCAAAATCACCTATTATTCCAAGACAAGCAAGCTCTAGCTCATTTGTTAAAACTCGTATGTCCAGGACCGACTCTAAAAACCAAGAAATGTACAATAATTATGACAGAGAAATCTACAAAAATCGTAGTAACAGCATTAGGATTAGCTCTAATACATCAAACTTTTCACAATTTACGCTATCTTCAATTACTATTTCCAAACCTTCAGCAGACAATATACTTCACCCTTTTAAAATCGGCACCGTCCAAAGTAGCGATACTCTAAACAGATTTTAAATTACTATTTCATCCTAATACTAATTCACTTTTATTACCAATTCCCCCCATTTTCTTTTTTGTTAACTTGTGTTTAATATTTGTAAAGCAAGGCACTATTTATATGTCCGTCTATTGCATCTATCGCTGTCACTAAAGTGGTTTAGCATTGTATAAAACCTGTAATTATCATACTTTTAACCCTTTCACGGCAGGTAGACTATATTTGATCTAGTAAATATAGCCAACTGTATTAGACTATTACATTTAAATTCCGAAGCTTTAAGAATCATTGGTTTGTTGTATTATAGCAGCAAATAATTCATTTACTTATAAATCTCAAACGAATCAATAAATTGTATTTTTCAATGAGTGCTGCGCGGGAAAGGGTTAATTCAACTTATACATGATTTTTTTATATTAAAATACGTATATAAAACATTGGTATAAATTCCAGTCGAATTAAATATTACTCTTCAGTAAAATGTATGCATATGCCGATTAGAAAACCACCTATCATAAGCTTATATTGAGAATCGAAAAAAGTTTGTAAAAAATAAGATGATTTAAAAATTAAAAATGTTCATTTTTACAAAATTGAATGAAATGCCATAAAAAAATTTCTAAAAACTTACTATACTAAGGAAATTTTTTTCTGTTTATATTATATATTCAAGGTCATAAGTTTTCGTATCATTCGGATCAATATACTCAACATCAGCTTAGAATCTGACGATCTTATGAAAATTTTAATTAGGAATATGGGTCATTATTTAACTTATAATTTTTCCTAATTGGAAAACAAATAAATAAGTAAAAATTAATACTTTCTTTTCTAAAATAAGAATAAAATATTACTCTTCAAATAGCAAATTTCAACTGTATAAATCTGCGCATTGGAGTTAAAAAATTTTTAACGCAAAATACAAGATGAATGCGGATTGAAATTAGTGTAAACTTTAAATAAAATAACCAAAAAAAGTTTGTGGTATAAATATTTTATGGAGTTTGTGTGGACTAATAACAAATTTATAGCTCTTTAATCGCACACCAAGTGAAAATAGAAACATGTGAATTTTCAAACTGATTATAAAAACCTTTAAAAAACTGTAATATCTTTGGTGGAGGATGCAAAACTACAATTTTTATAACTTCATGTGATGATTTTTGACTGATTTACATTAAAAATTAACTAATTGGTACTAACTTAATACTATAAAATAATTATAAATTCAGTTTTTTGATCTTAACCTTGTATTTTTTTACTTATTACTCAGATTCTATATAGAAATTTATTTGATATTAAAACGAAAAATTAAATTAAAAATAAATTTACAATCGAATATCGAATATCAAATAAGTTTAAAAAAAATAAATTGAATATTAAACGCCTTCAATATCCGAAATAATTAGGATTATCATTATCTCAATACTGTTAAGCTTAATATTTATAGCATAATTCTTTCAGATATAAAATAGATAGAAAATAATTATTTTTGAATACAAATAACCATAATAATGAAAAAATTATATTATATCAGACATAATAAATAGATAAATAGATAATAATTAAATAAATAAAATTATAAAACGCCAAAATCTCATTATATCGAAGCTTTATATTAGATTTTGATTTTTGTGTCAGTATTTTTTATAACTTTAATTTATATCCAATACTGAGCAATAAATTTCGATATAATAAAAAATATTAAAAAAAATAAAATTTGCCAAAAAAATTTTCTGATTTAGTTGAAAGAGCTTAATTTGAACTATAATATAAAAATATTTGAATTAATAATTTAATAATAATATAAAAATAATCAAAAATACTAGAACTTAAATTTCTTAATTAATTATTAAATTAACTGCTAAATTATTTTTATAATTTATCAAAATATCATTTATACAAAAAAAATATATACGTATTTTTCGAGCTATTTAAATTTCGAATATAAAATAAGTTTAGTATTTAATGTGGAATTTCAGTATAAATTTTTAAAACTACTAGTAAACATAAACAAAAAACCTCGAAATGAAACAATAGCATGAATAAAAATACTATGCGATTTTTTATTTCAATATTAAAAAATCATCACTATATATATGGAAGTGTAGAACCGCCCAAAGAATTCTCTTTGTAGCCTGATTCTATACTTCTGATTTTTCTTGTATTTTCTGGAGAATCATCTTTTAAAATTTAAACATATTGAATATAATAATGATATCAAACTAAACATGAGATTTTAATTACCCACAAATGAACTCTAATGAATTAAATTTATAATGATAAGTATAAAAAAATCCATGTCATAAAATTTGACCTGAAATCAGAAAGGTATAAAAACCGCCACAAAACGATCAAGAAACGTCATCGAAAATAGGAAAAATTAAAAGTAAAATTATAAATGAGGCTAAACTGATGATTTTATTATTTCATTTAAAAACTTTACTTTTTTGGTCAACTTACTATTAATAAAGTGATCGCTTTTCATAACCAAATAATCCTTTTATACAAAATTTTAAAATCTTTATCAATAATTCAGACTCTAAATAAAAATAAAAATTTTAATAATAATAATCATAAAATAAATAAAATATGAATCTAATTTTTTTAAAAGTTATAAAATAATTAAATATAAGAGTTTTAATATGTATGTCTCTGTCTTGGGATTAAATCGAGTAAAAATATAGTATATTCTAGTATTAATATATACATCTAGCAATTTATATCAGGAAATATTTCAGATAACACACAATTGATAAAATAATTATGGATATTAGTTAAAAGATTAATAAAAAATATAATCGGCGAATACGTTTAAGGAGTTTTGAAGGTAATTTTATAAATAAATCGCCAAGTATACTATAAAATCTTTGATAATAGCATTAACTAGAATATTTAATAAATTTATATGTTGAGAAAAATATGTGGTAAAAAAACCATAATTAAATATACAAATATTAAACAATAGAAAATAATTATTTAATAAACCCTGGAGCATTACTGAATTTTATGAACTAAAATGTATGAAAATATAAATGAATTTTGAAATTTTTTAAAATATCTCAAGAAAAAAATTACTTAAAATATACTATTAAGAAAAAGACGAAAAAAATTTTCAATATTTATGTGTAACCAATCTACTAATCAGTCGATCTGATGAGCTGTATAGATAAAATTTCGCATAAAAAATCGTGACCTAGGCTATTCTAAAATTTATTCAAATTAATTTTAAAATCGTATGTACTATGAATAAATTAAGCTCAATTTATTAAAAGGATTGTAGAAAAAACATAAATAATAAATGGGTAAAATAAGGGTGATTTAATAAAGAAAAAATTTTAATTAAAAATAAAATAATAATACTAGCTAAAAATATACTCAAGTAAATTTTAATTCTATAAATCTAGAGTTAAGCTTATCTAAAAAACTGAGATTCTAATAATCAGAAAAAAATATGAAATATTTCAAAAAAGAGTATTTATACTCAAAAAAATTGATAATGTAATACAATAGATAAATTTAAAAGCGTAAATTCATTTTTTTTTTTTTAGATAGTTATGATATTAAAATATAAAAATTCTAAAAGAATTAATTTTCAAAAAAAGTATAAATTTATGCATCACAGTAAGACGAGTGCAATAAAATAAATTTTCATAAAAGTTTGAGTATCGAAAAAATAAATAAATTCAAAATACTTGACTATGAAATTTAAATAAAATATGATAAAATTAATTTTGGAAATGGGTAATAAAAATAAAAATTTTTATTATTTTTTTCAATTCTTGATGATAATCTAATATAGACATTGAGTCTGATTTTTGATTAATAATAAATGTGCGAGAAATATATAATTTATGATAATCAAATCAAATATTCATCTTTTGAAGGTCAATATCATCACTGAATTCAAAAAAATGATTATAGCAATTTAATTAGAATTAAGAAACAAAGAAATAGCGGAATATAAAATTTTTTATATTTCTGAGAAATTAATTTATACATATAAATATGGCTAGATTCATAAATAATATGTACAAAATTTATAGTAAATTACGGAAAAACATCGAATATGTGCTATATGGCTTATAATAGATCAATTTAGAAATTAACTTTATTAAATTAAAAAAATTTTAAACCAAAATTATTTGGCAATAAAAATATCTTAAAAAATATCTAAAATTTTAGCTTTAAAAAAATATAAAGAAATAGATTAAAAATTGGACAAAAAACTAGTTACATATAATTTTTTTAGAGTATCTAAAGCTAATTGTTTTATAATTATTTTTTAGATATTAACATATAGAGGCTAACATTGAATAATTAATAACATTAATAGCATATCATTTAAAATTTTTGATTGCTGAATTATTTTCGATTATCAAACTAAGAATCACTTTTTATTACTAATAATAAAATTTAAATTTCAAAAAATTTTATGAAAAAGTAAATAAAATAAATATAGATGTTAAAATCTTATTATGCTATCTTTGAATGATAGCTAAATTTTATTTTAATTCAATTAGTAAAGTAAAAAATGAAATTATTAAGTAAATTTATTGATTTAATATTAAAATATACTTGGTGAAAATTTAAATAGATAAAAACACTTTAAATAATAAAATGTATAGATAAGCTTTATATATTTACAAGCTTCATTTAGTGTTTATATAAAATCAGGGGGAGGATTTCATGATTAAAGAATAGTAGAATATAATTTTTTGTAAAAATTAATGGTAGATCTATAAAATAAATAATTCGATATATTATTATAGTATCTAACTAATTTTTATTATATATATAAATTTTAATTTTCGCAGATCTTATATATGGGATATTATTAGGGATACATGAGCTTTTTTTCCATGGAAAGCTATTTTTTAATGATAATCGGGTGGGTTTATCAGCTAAATTATTTTGCCCATTTGATAATTTATGCTATTCCAATCTAAACCTAAAAAAAATTTGAAGAGAAGGAAAATTTTAATAGAAAAAGTTTCGTTCTTTTAAAAAATCCCCCATATTTGAATAATTATTTAATTATAAACATCTAACGTTGTAATTGTTTTTAGGTAATTTAAATTCAATTTTCCTCTAAAATAAAAAGTTTCGTGAAATTTTGATTTCATTATAATATGGGTGGACTTTTATGATAGAATATTTTTATAGTTCAAATTATTGCAGTGTATATAATCGCAAATTTATTAGATTCCATGAATAGTATCACTAATTTTTATTAGCAAATAAATATTTAAAAGTTTTATAAATATATGGATAATCCGAATTTTATTTTTGGTTTAGCAAGTGATTTTAATGAATTCGGAGTATTCAGTTCAATAATATTATGCTAATGAAAAGCTCTATCTTTAATAGCCCCAATATTGTTAAGATATAAAAAAAAAGTTAGCATAAAAATTCCATAAATCTCAAGGATATATTAAGCATGTTTTTAGTTAGATAAAAAAATCTGATTTAAAACATAATACCATAAATTTTTTTTTAATTTTTAAATAAAACCTATATTAATTATAATTTAAAATATATATGTTTTATTGTGAAAATATTAATGCAAAATATCAATAGTAAGTTTAAGATTTATTATACAAGTACCTCTCATTTAAAGTGAGTTGGCTAAAATATCCACATTTCTTGGATAATAACTGCCTTGAAAATTAAAAAAAAATTGATAAGATTTTTTTTCATCATTTAATCATAAAATTTTCTAAATCAATTAAATATAAATTATATTATATTTTATTAAAGAGGTGATAAAATCACGAGTTGAATTAATAATTAAATTTTCTCAAAAATAATAATTTCTTCAAATCACTGTATTAAAAGTAAAATTCTTTCTCAGAAAAAAATATTATAGATTAGTTTAGATTACAAGTAAATCATCGCTTTATGAAAAATAAACGTAATATAACTAATCCTAGATTAATTGTATAAAAATATTAAAAATGGTTATTTAAAAACAAGCAAAAACCAAATTAAATATTTTATTTTTTAGAACAGGATCAAGTCATTAAATTAACTATTAAAGTTTTTTAGAATCGATTATTGAATACTAAAATGTATTCTAACCTTTATTCAAGTTCTGGTAATTAAATTTTGTAGTTTAATGCATAAAATTTAAATTGATTTATCAATCGTAAACGTATTTCAATATAAAATGAAATTAGTCTTCAATAAAGAAAAAGCGTATAAATCTGATTCTTTATAATTAAGATTTTAATAGAAAAAGTAAAAAATGAATTGTATATTGTCTTTTCATATTTATATTAAGAAATTTTTTTATTGGATATTCATTATTTCAATATTTATTACAGTAGAAATTTTGATTAAGCAGCTGGTATTTTTACCTCACCTTGGTACAAACTCACGCCCAAATTGCAATTTTCCATTTTAGAGTGTTTTGAATGCATAAAATAGCTTATAATACATTAACTGCAAATTAATAAAAAAAAAAAAAGCTAAAATCTAGATTTCCAATTTATTAATTTAATATGTTTATTTTTTTTTAAAAAAAGCATAATTTAATTCGAAAAGTTATATGTTTTAGCTCCAATGTTAGAAATTATATTTTGGCTCATTTTAAAGTCATTTTACTACAGAACTGCGAATTGCCTTCTCAGAGTGCAATTGACAATAGGCCAGATTATTTGCAGTATAAATAGCCAATTCACAAATAAAATTTACTAAAACTTGAAAATTTAATTTGATTAACCTATAAAATTGCTTTGATAAAAATAGGGTATATTTCAAACAATAAAACAATATTTTATCGATTTAGCACTAATAAAGTTGCCATCTCAAGGTGTTTCCACATTAGAGGATTTACATTATAACACATTATTTGTTATTTAGAGTGGTATTATTTGTATTATTTGCAATGGTAAAATAAACAAGCCCCCGTGGCCAAGTGGATAAGGTGTCTGCCTCCTAAGCAGAAGATCCCGGGTTCAAATCCCGGCTGGGGTTAATATTTTTGATGAAATAATTATGTTTTCATTTTGTCATACAGTATCTTATACAGAAAATTATAAAATTTCTAGAAAAACGACAAGTTAACGGAGCGAATAATAACAAGGATCTGATAAGTCGACTATTGAAAAGAAAAAGGTTTATCATTAGGTTAATTTCTTTGGGTTTATTTTGTACATTTTTGTTTGCGAGTAAAAATTAAAATATTATTTTATTGTATTTTGGGTTATTTTTTGTTAAAAAAACTAAAAGCTATATTAGATAATAATATTTTATGAAATTTAATTTCGCTATAAATATAAGTGTTTTACGAGATTCTTTAATAACAGGCACCAGTCAAGCCAATGTTAATAAAATTTAATATAATTTTACGTATATTTTTTATAAATTAACTAGGAATATTGTTTGGTTTACATAAATTCTGGCGGATTTAGAATTTAATATTGCTGCTTATAGAGAATTATAGTGGATATGATGGTATCACCTGGTAAATTATGCCAAATTTATATATGTAGATATAAAAATGTTAATATAAAAAGCATCATTGTTTAAATTTTAAGTATAATAGACGTTTATACTAAAATATTTATGTATAACATATTATCAACTTTATTGGGAATATTTGTAGTTTCTTGCTGTTAGTTTTATTTTAAACTGGTTTAAATTATAAAAAAATCAAAATTTTTTGTAAAGAAAAGTTTGGTATCGATTCAAAGTAAACATAAATAGTATGTTTAGTGAGTCAAAATTTGAAAAATTCCCAAGAATATTGTTTTCAGACTATTACCAGGAAATGGATATTGAAAAATTCCCAAGAATAGCGTTTTCAGACTATTTCCAGGAAAAAAAAGATTATAGTATTTTTTTGTGATATAGCTATACTCATAAGAAACTATGCCTTTTGGAACTTGGATAATGCGCAGTAAGTATGGGTATATGTTTTGAGGCTATTGAGCCGCAGTTGGTAGTATTATAATTTTTGGAGTATGCGGAAAAGACTCTACCGATTCAGATAATCTTTTATGTATTATGTATTATAAGTTTTAGAAATATGATTTCCTCGCTTTATAAAGTTTGGGGATTAAGCGGTACATTTGATTAGTTAGGATTCTGCTGGGATACAAGTGTCCATGCTCGTATGATTTGTATGGGCAATAAGATGAGTAAAATATTTAAGCACGTGTATTGGCCAGGTTTATTTTATTATAAATGTAACAATTTGGTAATTATTTATGAATCGAGCTAACAATTGTTTCAATATTCCAATTGGATATTTCCAAAATCAGATTTCGAAGGGATGCTTATTTAAGTATTTATATTTTCTATATTCATTTGGTTATATTATTTGAATAATACTAACCCAAAAATGCGCAAAAAACAGCCATTGGCTTAACATTATTTCCTTTTATCAGATTATTGGCTTGCGAATTTATTTTGATTGTTATTATTGGAATTCAATATTTTTATTGTGCCTGGTTTAAGTAATAAATAGAAAGTTGCGCTTAATTCAAGACTATAAGTGGAAATATCTCGCAAAGAGCAGCAAATAAGAAAGTAATAGAGTGGGTTTATACAAAAATATTTTTGACTGCAGGAATTGATTCTATTTTCCATTTCTTTATAAAGACTAAAGACTGTACTTATTCCCTATCCTTTTCAAAGCAGGGATACTTAAATGAAAAAGCTCATCTCTCCACTTCACTCACTTCTCACTTCTTTATTTCTTTACCTCAGTCTATTTCTCTTTTAATTGCTGTCTTTACCATCACATCCTTTTTAATCTTCCGCAGCTAAAATTGTGCTTTTTACCATTTCTTTATTCGATCTACACTGACATTTCCAATTTTTTTTAGAGGTATTTCTCTTTATAACTCTTAACTTATAATTCTATTCTCATTCTGATATATTTTTGTTTTTTTCCATACCCCATATCTATTCTCTAGTATAGGAAAAACACAAAGATTTTAGCTTTCCATATACGTATATAAAATTAAAGCTATATATTTGATGCTATACAATAATATTTTAACGCATCCACTTTCTAACATTATATCATTTTTTTTCACTTTCCCTTATTTTCACTAGAAACATTCCTTGTGTTTTATTATATTCTGTAACTTACAACTTTCACATCCTCTTCATTCATCCTACATTCCAAATAACCGAATCTTACACTTTTATAATGAACATCAAAGGCTCAAACACTGAAGAATTTGCTGATACTACTAGTTTTGGAGTAGATGTCGCTGGTAGCATAAGTAACAGCGGTGATGATAAGAGATTGTTCCATTTTTCTGATTCAGGAATAGAACCACCACCAAACTCATATGCGGCTTCGTATATGAGAGACTCGATGAAAAAGTCTAACTTCATCAATATCCAAAATGCTCCAATATTGGAAGAAGGCTGGAATGCTCCTCCAAATACGCCTGCCGTTTCCAGCAAGCTAAATTCTTATGTTGGCACTAAGAACATAGGTAATCCACAAAGTCTGTCTGCGGATAAACAAAATCCTGTCTTTGGCTCATTTATAGATAGAAAACTAGAATCTTTCAGCAATGTATCAAATCCTGTAAATAGTTATAGCCAAGATAATGTAGCTTCTGCTTCTAGCCATCATGACCAAAAGCTTGCAAAGCAGTTTGGTAAAAATCATGAAGAACTAAACAACTCTGTAAAATCATCCAATTCTTCAGATTCTACTTCTTTTAAAAAGTCCAACCAAGGTAAGCATTCTATTTAATACTTATAATTCGATACTCACTTCATCGTTTTTAGTTTATCTAAAGAATAACCGACTTTTTTCTAATTATTTATGATATAGTCTTCAGTAATGACTCTTCTGACGTTTTTGATATGGAATAACTACTATATACTTTTTTAATAGTCTAGTGATATTTTTTTAATAAAGCAGTATACTCTGATTTTTATTATTTTTCTTGAATAAATATTAATTAGCTACTTTAAGACTCAGCTGCATCCTATAATATACCTTAATTTTATAGTGATTTATAAAAAAAATTTCTTTTTTTTTTTCACATTTATTGAAATTGTTAAAGTTTCAATAAAGTAAAACTTTTATGGATACATATTTTTTAAACTAAATATTAATGAATTATAAAAATATTTTTTCAAAATGTAAATAGTATCCTTTCAATTTGGGTATACTAATGGTAAATTCGATTAATCGGTTCTTGTTATTTTTTTTTTTTATGGGATTTGTTTAGGATCTTAAGTAGTTATATATGTTTTGGTTTTCTAAGTTGCAGAAATAGTAATCTAGGTCAGATATGGTCCAGCTGAATTCAGGTTCAACGTGTTTTTTAGGAAGGACTTCATCTTCAAGAGGCGATTTGTATGTATATTTGTAATTAGACATTTGGTTAAAAGCGTCAACAAACTCATCATAATTTTTGTAATATGGGCTCGATAGAGTTAAAATGACATCTCGTGTTCCGATATTGGAGAAAATGATATCGTCTGTTCCGCGGTGTTTAAGGACGTGTTTAAAGTTGCAGTTGATAGATATGTCGACGGAGATCTGCATACCAAGATCTTTTATATTTGTGAATTTAGCATTGGCAAAAGATTGTTGCTGCGCTGAGTCAAAGCCTAAAAAGAAGTTGCCAAGAATTGATATTCTATACTGGTCTACTCTATATTTGAGTGGGGTTGTGGGGTCAAAAGATTCTTGTTGTCCTGTGTAGTATACAATATCCTTGATATTACAAGAGTTGATTTTTTCTATGGAAATCGAAGATTTTAAATTTTCCAATCGGTTCTTTTCTATCGCTTGCATATACTTTTTGTACAGTTGTGGTGTTAAAATCGAAGACAGTGAATCAAGATCCTCGTTTGTAACAAATTCGCAAAATTTTACTAGCGAAAATGCACCTATTTTAAGTTTATGTTTTTGGTAAGTATTTTATAAAATAAAAAAAAGTGATAGGAGAGGGAGGGAGTAATAAATATTTCTGGTTTATCGATTTATCAAGCTTTCATTAGTATTATTTTGTTTTTTGCACTAAATAAGGAAAATGAGTGTATTTACCTCCATTAGATAGTTCCTTGGGGAAATACTCTTCAGATGTTAGACCCTTCATTATTTCTTTAGATAAAAAGGAAGAGGCGCTTATAACCAATGGTTTAAGAATTGGGTTTGTAAGTATGGGTCTTATATTGAAGGTCTTTATTCTTTCGGTAGAATCGAGCTTTTCTGCTGAACTTTTCCAACCTTATTATTTAATGTGTAAAAATTATATTAAACAGTTTTTTTAAAAATATTGAATAGGGGGCAGTGGTATATCCAAATTACCTAAATTGTCTGCTGGATTTGAAGCAATCTCAGGCTCTGCATTGTTATCGTTTGAATATTTTCTATTTTGAAACTTTGGTATATTGGTATAAATACCTGAGGTTGCATTTGTATTTTTGCTGATTCCTTTTGTCAATAGAAGGTTGCTGCTAAGATCGAGTTTTGTGTGTGATATGAATCGGCTGTTCATTATTGGTCGATAAAGAGGACACAACCCCTTCTTAAAAATAAAGCTCTGCATTTTCATAATATAGTTTGTTTTTTCAAAATTATTTTGTATAAACTGGATATTGATAAGACTGTATGGTTAAAAAAGGGCACTTATATTATTTATACTTGTGAACTTGCGAAATCGGAATTTGGCGATATAGCTAATAAAAAAGCACAGATTTATTCGTCCTGATTTTAATTAGATTTCGAATTATCAACTAGTATTGGCAGCGATAATATATTCAATCCAATATGATTTGGCTGTTTATAGGACACTATTGGTTCATTATCAAGAAAGCATGTAATAATTCACTTAATTCCACAGCAAATCTTATCGTAGCTTCTTGGACGCAAACAAAAGGAATTATAGTTAATCAATAGCAGCTTGAGTACAAATCCGTCCAACTCTTCGAGGGTCAATACTATTAAGCGTAATTAAACACCATTATTGGCTAAACCATTTATTTTAATTTTTATTTGCTAAATTAAATTTCATCCAATGGTATTCAAGATTTGAATACTGACTTATTATTTTGGATTCAGCTAACTGGATTTTGTAGTATAAAAGGCGAGAACCGCCCTCTAAAAGGGCTAAGCCGATATACTCCGATCTTGAGTTTATATACTTAAATCATACCTCCCCTGTATTTTAACCGCTTATCAGTCATTCTAATTATTCGGGGTTAACAGTTGAATGGTCTCCTCTTGCTGGGAAACGACTTTTGTGTGTCTAAATGGCCCACCTAAATAAAAAATTTGAAATTTACCTCCTATCAGAGATATGATTTGAATTAATTACATGCTGTGCCTTGTGGCGTGTCTACCGTGCCAAAAATTAAAATTAAAATTAAAACTTTAATTCGCCCATAAAAGTCAGCGGAACGATTATCATTGGCAATTTATGTTTTCACCTTGATTTTAAATGTCTGCTTTATGCGCACACTTAATAGGTCTATTTATCACTGATCCTTAAGGTGCCTATTCACTGTCAATTGTAGAAATTCGCCATTTATTGGCCAGAATTTTTTTACAGAGCTTATTGATGTTTTCGGCGATATTAAAGCTACAGAGAATTCTTCGTAAAAAAATCAAGCTGAAACTGAACAACACTTTAATCACATTCACTGCCATTTTAAGCCCCTTTTTGAAAATTAAATTACAACTTTTACTACAAAAGCCCTGCTGTCTAAGGGTCATACATTCCTATATACCATATTATTTGACACTATCCCCTTTACCTCAAACTCTTTCTTATTTTTTTTCCCTTTAAATGTCTTTTTTGATAAATCGTACTTTATTAATACTATGAATGATTTCCGTTTTGAAAATGAGAATACTCCTCACTCATATAGAAATCCAAAGGGTATAGACTCTACATATCAAGATGAATTATTACCCTCAAACATAAGCAATAACACACCCAAAATTAGAAAATCAAAGAAAAAAAGCTCTGAAAACTTTTCCAATATTGATTACCATCCTCCCGCCTTTGATAAGAATCCCCCTCAAAACCCTTTCCAATTTAACAATGAAAACATAAATAACGCCTCTTTGTATGGTAGCTCAGCCTTTCACACTAATAACGATGATATACTATACGTAGGTATGCGTAGAAACGATGACTTAATGCTAAAACAAAAAAATGACTACTATAACGTAAGCGGTACAAGTACTGCCCGCACTTCTTTATCTCTCGATTCAAACTCAAGGTATAGTTTCACAAACGATGAATACTCCGAATTCTCTGAGACAGATTCCACCTCTTCAAGATTCACTGATTTCAGCAACTCAATCATAAGAGGTGCCCAAAAATCTTTCAGAAACAAAAATCCCCCAAACGTTAATAACTACCCCAATTCTCTTTTCTTTAAAAAGGAAAATTCTAGAAAATCCTCAATTGGTAATTACCTCATTCCTCCCCCCTCCTCTTTTTTTTTCTAAGCTTTCTCATTTAAACCTTATCCTTTTTAAATATCATTTCAATCTTTACTAGATCTAGAAAACGATTATTTTAGCAATTTAAATTCCGTTAGCGATATTGATAATCCTTCAATTATTGGAGAAGAAACTCTTTTAAATTATAGCTACAAAAATAACAATTTCCACCCACCTCAGGAAAAAAGTTACTCTAGAATCTGGTTTGATTCAGAAAATTCATCTAGTATAGATAGCGATAACGATTCAATCTATAAAAAACTTTCCACACAAAAATATTTTAATAACAAAAATCCACAAACTAGTTTACCCATAGACTTGAATGACTTTAATATTTTCAACAGCAACCCATCCACTAGACCAACCTCTCGACTAAGCTATTCCTCTCAACACTTTAACCCCGAAAATCGTAGATCTTCTACACAATCTCCCAACTTTGTTAAAAACAAAAAAAAACACAACTCTTATAACTTTGATAATTATAATTACAACTCTAATCTCAACAAATCAAGCTCTAGCTATACAAACCCTGTAAATAACTACCCCCCAAACTATTTGGAAAATTACAACTTCTCAAATAGCTCTCGCGATCCTGAACACATTTTAAATAATTATAAAAAATCCTCTCTTGTAAATAAAAATTTAGATTTTGGCGACAATAATTATACCCTGAATACCAACCCCGTCCCCGAATTTAGAACTAGCTCAAATTACAAAAACTCTATAAATTTTACACCTGAAACTTACAGCGAAAACCTATCTATTAATACTGTTAAAAAAAGTAGCGATAATGTTATTTTATTCCCTACTAAGGGTTTAATGTACTATATTTTATTCCTTTCAACTGGTGGAATTACTGTTCTGCATCCTATTCTCTCTTCAATTTGCTTTGACCAATTATTGTAATTCGTTTATTTCTATATGAAAAGCCTTAATTGTTTTACGAAATATATTTTATTTAAATATCATTTATAAACTTATTTAACCATTAAAAATAACCATATAGATTTACAATTACTCGATCATTTTCAAAAACATCGCTTTCAAACTCATCAAATCTAAGAACCACCTTAAAACTATTTGGTTACTCGATACTGCTACGGCTAGTTTCAAAAGTTTTGAATAAAATTTTATTTTTATGTACTTTAGAAAGATACAAATTTAAAAAAATTCATAACTCTTTTAATTTTTCCAGCTTTGGGATTGAGGTAACAACTCTTGCCTCAAAAAATCTAGAAAATATCAGTAACTCAGTTGTTTACAGCTATCTACTGCTATCGAATTTAAAGGACGGAAAAAATAGCACAAAATCTAAAGCTTTAATTTTATCTGCTTCTGCCTCTTATTATCTTTTAATTCATAGTATTTTTTCTTCCAAGTCTATATTGAACTTTGTATCACCTTTATCAAACCAACTGATCCAGTTACAGACAGAACTCTACAGTGCAGACTCTGAACAAATAATTTCCGACATTAGACCAAATTTTTATAACATCATATTTAATTTACCTATTAATAAACCAGAAAATCCTGAATTCCTCGTAGATAATGTTGCAACTAACAGCTATTCAGTTTCCTGGGGCTACTCTGGTTGGAGTAAAAAATTTAGTTACCTCCTATCAAAGCTTAACCTCGAGTTGTCTCATGGATTTCACTTAAATGGTGTTGATTTTAGCACATACTCTAGCATCGAGATTTTAGACTTTTTATCAAACCTAACTGAACTGGTTTTTGGAAAGGCAATTCCTTTATTTGCTTTTTATTTGTAAGTGTTTTTTTTTTAATTAAATTATAAATTATGAATTATTTATATACTCTTAAGCATTACTTCATACTTGATTTATCTAATTTTTTTTTTAAATTTATTTTTTTTAGGCTCCTAACCAGTTCTTATAAAAAGAAATTATTTATATTAAGAAATAACAACTCTGTTTTTAACTTTATCATACTGTGTAAGACTTCTCTTTATCCTCTTTAATATTTATATATCCACATAACCTATTTGTCAACTCTAACAAAAATTTCATTCTCTTTAAATTAAACTATAGTTTATTACTTGTATAAAATTACCGGATCGTCTTCAATTCTAATCAGAGACTTTTCGAACATTCTAGTCAAACACTTTCGTAAACGCACGTTTTGAATATAATGTCTCTTAATTTAATTTGAATAAAGATTATTTAAAAAAAAAGATCTAGACAAGAAGATGCGTAACTCTAATTTGATTTAGCTAAATATATACCATAATTATTAATCCATTTTTTATTACATACTCAAAAAGAAGCATATTTATCGACTAATATCTTTTAGCAATTTCAACTTTTTTTTTCGTCAATAGAACAAAACCAGAAATAGTTTAATGAGTGCATGGGGTGGTGCTAAGCCTTTTTTTTTTACTTGATAATTAATTATCCTCATGCATACTATTTTCATAAAAAATAATTAAAGTAAACGATATTTTCACAGTTGAAGCATTTAGCGAAAACAAACCTTTTGCCTCCAAAAAGAAAAAAAAAATCCTCAAGTTTTATTGATATTTTTTGAATTTATATCCGCTCAAGAGCCAATAAATTGGTCGTGATATGTAAAGGCAAATCAAAAATTTGCTCTTAGAAGAAGATGCTATCCAGACCGTTTGAATCGCCCATTAATTAAAAATAGGCGTTTTCTTTACTAGAATAATCCATTTCCTAAAAAAAATTTTCTGCTCAGAAATATTGATTGTACATTAAACATTGAGACTCCATAAAATTTTCTAATTTTTATTTTATCGTAATTTATATACATTAACACACTAAACAACATTCTTTAGTTTATTATTATTATTATTAAAACTGTTTAAAAAGGTAGATATTTAATGCATATTTTTTGTAAGGTAATAAAGCATCATAATTAATATTTAGACGGTAATAATCATAATTAAAAGTTTTTTTAATTTTATTTTAATAAAAAATAAAGATATTAAAACATTGGGGAAAACTTTTTTTATTATATCAATCAGTAAATACTCCAGATGTTAACATATAAATTATATTTAATTGTATATAAAAAAGTATTGAAATTATACTCAGTTTATTTAAAATAATGATAAAAGAATAAATATTTGTATCAAATGAGCAGAGTAACTATTTTTAAGTTATATTTAATGATGCTGAAATTTTTAATTTTCTAAGTAATGATTACTATCTTTTAAAATAAATTTATAAAAAATAATAAACACTCAATAACAAAAGAGCATTTAGAATAACGATTGTCTATTTTAACTGTAAATATTTTACAGAAAATTCATATCAAAAAAAGATTCCAAGTCATATTAAATTCTAAACATAATTTATTAATTAAAATTTTAATTCATTTAAAAAAAATTTAATTATTATTATTAAGAAATTTTTTTACGAATTAACCCTAAGTTTGGTACCTAAGAATTAAGCCGATATTTTAGATTAAGAACAATTTTTTAAATTTTATTTCAGTTAAAATAGCGATTCCTAAATAGATCTCTTTTTTGATTATTCAATAAATTATATATTAATTATGTACATCATATGATCAATATGACAAAAATTTAGTAGCTATTTTTTACATTTTTATCCAATGTTATCAATGAAAATTTTAATATTACAGCAGAAAATATATTTTGATATTTATATATTAAAAATAATTTTAATAAAGTAATATGTCAGATTATTCCCACTATACAATAAATTAATATATACTCAAGATTAAAACTAAAATTTTAGTTATAACAAATCAAATACCAAACAATTAATCTTTTATCTAGTTAATTTAAGCAGAAACGTGAAATTCGGTTTTTGAATGAAATATCCATATGCTTTGTATCTTATTTCGGAATTTTTATACGCGTACTTAGGGTATAAGTATCTTTCGCTAAATAATTTAGACAGTATTTTTTTATGGTTTTATTTTAGTTTTGTGAAATTTTTATTATCTAATTATATGAAACAGATTATATGCCTTCAAAATGATTTAAATGAATATGATAGGTTTTGAAAGATGAAAAAAAATCATCCGAAGATTCATTTAAAAACTCTTTTGAGAGAAAATTGGTATTTTTTTTCGTTTTTTCGAGTTTGTGGTTCAAATTTTTGGTTAATATTATATTTATTATATCAAAATTATTTTGATACAATATATTTATAATATATTTGTATAATTTTATAATTTTAACTATTTGGAATTAAAATATTAATTTAATGTAACAATGATTTTTTAATAATATTCGAATAAAATAAATATTTAAATAACAAATCATTAATTTTGAAGGTATAAAATATAGAGGAGAGTATATAAATTAAATACTGTGCTATTTATAAACATAGGTCAATTGAATACTTCAACAAAATTAACTTAAATTGAATTGAAGCTAAATTTTACTATCGTAAAAATTGACTAAGTATAAATTATTCAAGTGCAAAATTTTTTATATCAATATCTAGATATTTCATATATACTTTCACTGGGTAATAATTTTATTTTAATAGTTATTTTATTTTCCCAATAATGAATAATACAATAATGTGTTTAATTTTTATTACAAAACAATCAATCTTTTAAAATATCAAATACGTTTTTACCCACATTTTTATAACCTTTTTTTAATAAACTTTGATGTAAAAAAGCGTGTATTGCCTTTTCTTATGGAATAAATTAAAGTCTTATTTCTTTTAACTTTTTAGTTCATATTCATACATTTCTTTATAGTCATATATACATGCTAATAAAAACTAATACTTTTTTATAACCACATAATACTTGTTCATGCTAATCGCAAATAGTAAATACATCAATGCACGAATCGAGCAAATTTGGTTGTTGTACCACAACTAAAAGACATTATTCATGCTTGAACACTAAAAGTAATTTTAAACTTTTACTGTAAATACTGAAGCATTCCTTGATTTTACTATTTTTAAAAAATTTTACAGCTAATTAATTCTATGTGGAATATCATTGTTAAAATAGTACTTTAAATTTTAATTATAATTTTTTGAAGCCTATAACACACGATAAACTATAGTAAAAAACAAATTTGGAATTAAAACAACAATTGAAGATGTATTTTTCAATTACAGATTGCAATATAAATAATAGATGTAATTTTATGCTTTTTTATTAGAGGCTTCTGTGTTAAATATTAAATTATACGAAAAAATAGAGTCTGTAATTATTAAAGATTCACCAATGGAGTAAAATTACAATAATTTGAGTTTTTATAGACTAGAATCTAAAGAATAATACTTTATTTTGCTTAATATAATGTCTCCACTAACTTTAATTTGTACATATTTAAATTTTATTACCAAGGCTAAAAGTGAGAATGAAATAATTTTGTACAAATAAAATTATTATTGACAAAATAATCCTTTCTGAAGATAAATACCATCCATAATTAAATTTCTATGGCTCTAGCATCATAAATTACTTATATCTTGTACCATTTAGCCCTTAAAATACGCTCATAATATTCTTAAATTTTATTTAAATTACAAAAATAAACTATATACATATTAAATATAAGTTATATAAGAATTAACTATTATTTAAATGGTGCATGTAGTTTTTATAAATTATTCCCTAATATATGAAATATTTTTACCAGTTAAGGGGACGAACATCCTTATTGTAGGCTCTGCGATCATATGGGTAGCCTCATAATTTAGAAAAAAATACAATGAGATAATATGATAGAAAAATCTTAGACTTAACGCAAGCAGTGTATTATTAAAACTTTAATATATTTTAAAAAAATCAAGATATGACTTAACATAGTTAAAAAGATATTCTGAATTCTTTCAAAACTTTATAAAACAGATTTCTAAAAAAAACCTTGGCTTTTTCAAGGATTAGAGATTCATAAGATATTTTTTATTTAAAGTAACGAATATATGGAATAAAATCACCCAATTTTAGTTAAAAAAAAGAAAGGTTAAGACTAAAGCTAATAATAAGAATAAGACTAAGACTAAAAATAGAGCAATTTTGAGGAAGAGAAATAGGAAAATAGAACAAGAATACGTTTTGGAAAGGCTAGCTTTTATTGGTGAATGATAAGCGTCCTATTATATATGTAGTTTTGATTTTTTTTTTTCTGAAGGGTTTTTTACAGTATACCAAAATAGATTTTCTATGCAAAAAATAAAAATTAAAGCCTTTATTTTTATTGGTTAGTTCAGAAAATATTTATTACACCATAACAAGTATTTTCTAATAATGTAAAAAAAATTTTAATATAATACTATAATTAATTCTAATTATCCTCGCAGTAAGTGGGAAATTATTTAATTTTTTTATAGTTATAAAGCATTCTTTGATTATATAATTTATTATATTTAAAATAATTACAAATGAAAAACTTGATGTTTCCAAAGAAAAAAAATCAAAATTCAAACAAATAACCAAAAATACAGTTAAATAGTATATAATTATCTCACTTCAAAAAGTTTGAACATTTTATATAAAGCTTTTATATATTTTTTTGTCAATTTTTTGATTTTATACAGTAGCGAATATTTTAGGAAATCCATGTAAAAGTACCTAAATATATAAGATCAAATTAAAATGACGAATATTAAATATTTATAATGATAAATAATTCCTTCATAAAAAAATCAAAATTTTACTTATTTATTACCGAGGAATTCGAAACAGAATAACGGGAAAATATTGAAACAATATAAAGATATAGGAAAACGAAAAAAAAAAAGATCTAAATAAAATAAAATAAAGACACTGAATTTTTGGATAAATAAAAATTCTGATTTTTTTTTTTGGACTTTGAAACTTTTCAATCAGATAAATAGCTTTTATAACTTTGATTTTTAATTTCTTATATTATTAATTTAGCCCATAAATGAATAATATTATTTAATTTCTTTTTTTATTCGTTTAAAAAAATGAAATTTTTGTAACCATTTTATCTGTAGTTCTGAAAGTCGCTATTAAAGAGTGGGTTTACCTAAAAAAAAATTTTATATCACAAAAGTTTGGTATGCTAAGCTAAGATTATAAAATGAGCTAATTAATGTATGAAGTACTAAGAAATGGATATAATAATTTTCGAAAGGTAAGGAGACACTTATTATCAGCCTCAAATGGTGGTTACCGGAACTAAAAGCTCCAAAAATCAATGAAAAAAGACCCAAAAAATGAATTTATCTTATAAAATAAAATATTTGATCTAGTTATTACTTAATAACCGGATTTATTAAGGTCGAATATTAACTAAAATTAAAATACTAGCAAAAGCAGAATTTAGTTTGCGCAAAAAAAAGGTGAATCGTTTATATACATTTTACACCTGCCCTAAAGTATCTGAGTTCTGAAGCCAAATCCTTAAGTTCATAAAAAACATTGGTGAAAAATAAATCTAAAACTAGAGCAAATAAAATCGAGCGATATAATTAATAGCTTTGATAGATTACAACCCTTTATTTCAAGCCATATAAATCTGGGTAATCTATAAAGCGAGAAATGATTTAAGTTTTAACTACTTTTTTCAACCTCAAATTCGATTTTTTACGTCCTAAGTGCGATATACAAAGAGAAAAATAATTGAGTAACATAATGTAAAAAAAAAACAGAAGGAAATCGACTTCATTTAAGTGCAAATTCTTTGATTAAATAGAAGGAAAAATCACCTCAGGGATGAAAACTGATTCTATAAAAATAAAATAAAAAATTAATAAAGTTACACACAGTTTATCATAATAATCTCTAAGAAAATGGATTAAAAATAATAAATAAACCATATTTGTAGAAAAATTCAAAAATAAAAACCGCTAAAATAAATTTATAAAATTTTTTTTCTTTTTTTAATAAATTCAGATTTTCCCAAAAAATTAAAGCGTGTTAAAAGAAAATTTAGTAACTAATAATGTTACAATACTTTCAAAATTCATTATTTTCTTTAATTGTAGCTCTGGAAATCATTTTTAAATACCTCAAATTGATAATATTCCTTTATATTATTATTAGAATTGTTTCTTTTTTTATCGCTTTTTCGTATAAGACTTGGTTATTTTGGATATTATTGTTTTCTAAAAATGATGATCACTAACCTAAATCATTAATAATGAAGCAGTGAGTAAAAATTTTTTCAGGAAAATAAGGCTAATTAATTATTTTATAATAAAATTTTTATAGCAAACCTTAAATAAAATATACTTTAATTTATATATTAACCATAGGTATTTTACAATAATTATATTTTTTATCTTTTATGAACTTTTACATAGGTATCATAAATTAATTTTAAACAAAATAATTTCATTCAAAAATAAAAAAAAATAAAAAATTGTATTTCAATTACAAAATTATTAATCTAATTTATCACACCGCTATATTACTTCAAGAGAATATAAAAATACAGAAATACATTAAGAAAAAATTTGATGTTTTTCAATTCATATGATCAATAGAAATAGTATATTGAAACTGATTTTAGACTTAAAACAAATTAAAAAAAATTCAAGTGATATTTTATACCATGGATCGATTATAAAATTTGTAAATTTCTATTAGATTAAAATCATACAACAAAAAACTAAGATCTGGCTTACTAATATATAATCAACCAAAATTTATATAGATTATATGGAATTATGGTAATTACTAATTAAACTTAATAGGCACAAGCAGAAAAATACAACCTAATTATTTTTTATTGTTAGGTGACTAACTTTTAATTATTCCTGAAACATAGCTTTTATTTTAGAAAATATTTAAAGTTTTTTAAGTATGAAAAATCAAAGTTGTATTTGTTGGATAACCTATAGTTTTTCCAAATTAGAATTAATTAGGTTTATTAATTATCACTAAAATCATAAATATCATAATTATTTGATAATTAATTTTTAATTAAAAACAGCTTTTATTACCCAGAAATAACGTTGAACCGCCACTATGATTATTAAAATTAACTAATATAATTATTTTATCGTTTTTCTTTATTAGTATCATTTGAAATGATATCAAATTTCTTTCATCATGAGTATTATCCCAATAATTACTTATAAACCGACGATTTTCTAGAATTCATTAAAATAAAAATATCTATATAAAAAATATAGAATATTTTTCTTATTGATAATTTGAAACCATATCATATACCATCAGTTAAAGTTCCAAAAAATTATCTATAGAATTTTACCCAAAACTATAAAATAATTGAACTTCTAGAAAAATGTAAGTCTTAATTGTATCATTTGATGGAGACAATTTATTTAAAAAAGGTGAAATATCCGAATTTCATACTTAATCAGCTATAAAGGCTGGTTAATATGCAAAAAAAATTCAAAATTATCACATAATTCAAAATTTATTCATTTAATATATGAAATAAAAATTCTCAGATAAATTTTGATGTATTTTCAAGAAAATCTACTATATATTGATATAATTTCGCTTTTTTTATTGGTCTAAGCTAATTCAAAATATGATAAATTGCATATTGTGTCACTTTTTATGAAGAAATTTTTTTAAATTTATTATTATCTTAATTCGATCAGGTTTATAAGTTTTTTGTATTTATTTATTTCAATATTTGAATATGTGTTTATTTAATAAGTAATTAATAAAAAATATATATACTTATCAGTCTTAAGCATTCCCTGAAAACAAGAGCTTCTGCCTTGTTTAAATATTTTTTATTTAGAATCGAGGTTATGTACTTAATTTTAAAATGGGCCAATAATAATCTATGTTATGCATTTTCAATATTTAAGCGGCACCGAATACTAAAATTCGAATCTATTAGTGTAGATAATCATCGATTATTATTATCATAATTGAGGTCTAAAAATTTATAGATATTATCAAATTATGCTCTTTATTAAAACTATTCTAGTCGAATAAAATTTTAAATTATTTTATGAAAAGATAATTTCACAAAATTGATTCCCCAAGATATTAATTATCGACATAAGTAAAAAGTAAAGATAAAAATTTTACATCATGTTCATAATTCTATTTAATTTCAAATTAGAGTTATAAATATCCTTAATTATTTATACTGGCATAAAACCTGAGGTATGAAAAAAATTATCAAACTTTGATGAATATTATTTGGTGTTCAAAATTTTTATATTTAATAAATCATTAAATATGCCAGGATTCAAGTTAAAAAAACAGCAAAAAATTAACAAAAAAATCGTTTTTTATTCACTGTTTTAATACCAAAAACAATTTTTAAACTGTTATATATGACTTAAATAAGGGTTCAACTCTATAATAATCCTGAAAATATATTAATATAAAATAAACTTTATATTGTTTGATTTTGACTTTTTACATTAATTAACTGAAGGAATAGACCAGTTTTATTTTTCTTTTATTTTTTGCTATTACTATAATTATAATTTATTAATACGAAAAAAATTCAATAATACTTCTTTTTCATAAAATCTTATACTAGTTAGTCTAAACTTAAATTTAACTGTTTAAAAAAACAACTATAATAATATATGATTTGGATTCTGTGATATTTAATGAATTTAAATCGACTTCATAGCTATTATAAGGTTGATAAATGATTTTTTTTGTAAAATAAGATGTATATTATCGAAGATATTTTATCAAATTTAAAATATTAAAATTGGAGTTATTATTATACTGAATGAAAAATTTCACATTGATAACTGGTTAAATTATCAGTCCTATACATAATGTTTTGGTACTAAGAGATATATTGATAGAATTTAAGTATAAATTTTAATATTAATGGTTATAATACTAAGTTGATTAAAATTAAGGATTTATCTTAAAACCTGCCAGGTGGAAAAATCAAAAAAAAATTGTGTACCTATATTAATTTAAATTCCAGAAATCCAAACTGTATAACTTTATTTGATCAAAATTTTCGAATCATTTTTTTGGAAAATTAAATAAGCTTTTAAATATGAGTATAATTTTTAATTATGTTTAATTTAAATTAATTTATAAATATCTTGAGATTCATGATATTATATTTGCTTCTTGGGAATATTAAATATAATTATAAAACAACAATAATACCAACTTTATTAATTAAAATAAACTATATTATTTAAAGAAAATTTTCAAAATTTCATGTATGATTAAATTATATACTATAATTAGTCCTTAAAAGATTACAATAAACATAGCTTCTATTTTATAGTGATTTTATTGTAAATCAGGTCACAATATATTGATTTAGTTAAATATTTAGAAATAAATATTTTATAATAAAAGATGTTTAGTATCTTATTGGTTTTATATGAAAGATAATTATTATAATGATATTTTAATTATAATTTTTCGCCTCCCCGATTCATTGCCTTTGATAGAGGTATTTAAAGATTATTTTTTTTATTTATCATATTTTATAACAGCTATGTATATCACGTGATGTTGAAATAAATCTTCCTCACTAAAAAAAAAAAAAAACCATGTATATCACGTAACTATATTTTATATGTAAGTGATAAATGAGTGTATATTTCATTGGGAACGTTTAATTAAATATTAAAATTGTGAAATTTCCATTGACGTGTATTTTTTTAAATATTTATAAACGCAATAATATTTTGATCTATGATAGTATAGTTGAATTAATGGTTATAATATCAGAATGAATATTAAGTAGATACCCCTAAAAACCATCCAGGATAAATAATTAAGTTCAGTTTTTTTTTAATGAGATTTATTAATGGATTACTAAAATATTTTAATTTTTATATGTAAATAAATGTAAAAGTAAGAGTAAAATTGCCATATTAAATTGTACCAAGTTAATTGAATTTAATTTTTCTCAACTCACCTGGTTCAATAAAAAACCACAAGTTTCTCATTTGAAGCCAGGTTTTATTGAAATAATAGGGCGTATATGTTAAAAATTGTTGTTCTATTAAGTCTTCTATCATTACTTTCCATCTTTCGAAGAGATTATTTGGGTTAAATCTAATATTTGACAACTAAAATTCTAAACTAGCTCTGTTAATGTTCCATATAGCCAGTACATGGATTGTTTTAATGTTTAGAAATTTATTTTTAAACAAATCTAGGCCACTATATACCTGATTTTCTAAACTAATATTTTCTGCTGCTATTTTATTTATTGAATTTTCATTTATAAATTTTATAGATAGCTCACAAAAAATTTTTATTCTCGATCAATCGAAATACACACGTTTTGTGCTTTCTTCCTCGTTATAACAATGAGCGCAATTATACTTGTTTTGATTTTCTGGAAACCATGTGTTGAGTTTTATTGCGTTAATATTAGCCTCTCTATAAAGTAGCTATAGGTGGCTTACTATTTTGGCGTCTATTTTTAGTTTATGTATGTTATTGAATTTAAACTTATAAGAGTTAGCTGATATCCCCATATCTTTTCTGTTTATCTCTGATGCTGGCTCTTAGTTATTTTCGGATACTTTTTTCCTGATATCTTTTTTGTATATCATTTCAACTTTTTTTCCTCCATATGTTAAAATTCCCTTTGGTATATTAATTTCCTCACTATTATTTTGCTCATTTTTGATTAACCTAGAGAATTTTGGATTTAGATTCAAATATATTTAGCCTTTGGTTTGTACATACAACATACTTCTTAATTATAACATTTTCTTCATAAATATAAAGCATTTCAGAAAAAATTTTAAAATTAGTTAATTAATCTTATATAATATAATCAATATTTAAAATGGCGCAATTATTGATTATTATATCACAATGATATTTTTCTTCATTGTTCGTTAACAATTTTCCAACACTTATCTTATAATTTTTACCTTTCCTTTTCTTAAAACATATATAATATCATTATCCTTTTTCATGAAAAGGTATGCTTTCCAACAAAATTTCATCACTATAGTTCTTAGTCCCCATTTCACTTACCCTATTACATTATAATAAATGTCCGTTGAAAATCCAGCCTTGAAATTTATATGAAAATTTTTTTCTTTTCAATTCAGCTTGATTGTAAAAAATTGTTTATAAATTTTATGCATATTTTATCGAAGTTTCCATTTTTCCACATTTCGTTTTTATTATAATCTTTTTTTATTATTTTTAGCCATATCGAATCATTATTTTTCAAGAAAGAATTAATTCTATTTTTTGAAACTTTTTCATTATCAAAAAATAAATCTTGGATATTTATTCATTTGTTGGTGTATTTTTATAATTTACCTAGGTTTTCCAGCAAAGCTTCATGTTCTATGTACTTCCAGCTATTCTCAGTGAGCATTTTTTCTTTGAACCATTTTATAAATATACATTTGTTCTGAGATTCCAGATCCAATAGACTCATACCTTCATTTTTTTTACTCCTTGTTAATATACTATAAGCTACTTTATTTTTTTTTCCGCCCCATATATAGTTGCATATTTCTCGTTTTACAATTTCGAAGAATTTTTTATCGAATGGTATGAAGTGAGATATGTACCACAGTTTTGATAATATAATACTATTAGTTATAAGTACTTTTCCACGTATAGATAGCTTTCTTCCTTTTAGGCTAGACAACTTATTTTTTATTTTGGTTAGTACTGTTTCTTTATTTGCAGTTTGGTCTATTCCATTGTTATTAAAGAGGAATACTAAATATTTATAATTTGTTTCCTTATTGCTTATTTTTCCTGTGAATGAGTTTATTTCAACTGCGTTACCTAACTTTACCATTTCTGATTTGCTATCATTTAATTTTGTTCCAGACACATCGCTGTGCAGTTTAATTGTTCTGTTTAAGTTAAGCATATCATCATTTTCTTTTATAAAAATTGTAATATCATCCGCATAAGCGAGCGTCTTTTGTTTCCAATTTTCATCTCCTATTCCCTTAGTTTTTTCTCTAATCATTTTTAAAATTGGCTCTATTATAATTTTGTATAGCAAAGGGGATATTGGGTCTCCTTGCTGCAGACTCTTAGTTACTCTTACGTACGGGAAGAGGTTTTTTCCTATTTTTATTCGCGTTTTGTTATTTCTATATATAGTTTTGACTATTTTAATAAAATTTTCGCTTATTCCGAATTTATTCGTGCATTTAAAGAGATAATCCCATTCTACTCTATTATAGTCCTTTTCTTGGTCTAACTGTAGAGCATGCCCATTTATTTTATTTGGGTTATTTGCTGATAACTCGCTTATAAAATTCAAGGATGAAAAATTTTCGAATGTTGATCTTCCTTAAATAAATCCAGTTTTTTGCTGGCCAATTATGTTTTTTATTATCAGATGTAACCTATCTGCGAGAATTTATGTAAAAATCTTTTTGTCGCAATCTATAAGGCTTGTAATGTCTCCAATTTTTTATCTCTTTTAGGTCTCCTTTTTTTGGAAGGACTGTTATTAATGTTCCTTTATTTAATTCGCTCCATTTTCCTAATTCATCCTCGCTTTTATAAATTATTTCTAACATATTTACCACTTGGGATTTGAATTTTTTGTAAAAATCATAAGATAGCCCATCAGGGCCTGGAGATTTATTTGCTGAACACATATCAATGGCTTTAATTATTTCTGTTTTGCTAATTGGATCTTGAAGAATTTTTTTATTTTCGCTGCTTACCATACTTGCTATTTTTTCAAGCATTATAATTTATGCCTCATTATTTACTCTACCTATTCTTAGTAGATCAGAATAAAATTTACAAATTATATTCTCAATATCGCTAGGATCTCTTTTTATTTCTATTTTTTCATAATATAGCTCGTTTATTTGCTTTATTTTTTTTCTCTTTTATTTATCAGTTTAAAAAAATAACTAAAAGATCTTTCACCTAATTCGTTTCACTTTTCTCATGATCTAACCATCAGGTCGTTTTTTTGTTTAATTGAAGTTTTCTAAGCTCTCTTTTTGTTCTATCAATATTAAATAATATATCAATTGCATATCTATTTGGCTTTAGGCAATTTGAATTTTCTTCAATAATTTTTTGTAAATCTTTTATTTTATTATTAACTTTCATGGTTCTGCCATATTGTATGCTGAAATTTTTTATATTTTTTTTGCAGCTGTACCATGCTTCGATGTTTGTTGAGTGATTCTCTTCAAGAGATTTTTTAATTATTTATTCAATATTTTCGGTGTATTTTTTTGTTTTTAAGTTAGAAAAGTTTATTTTCCACAAATCTGCACTTGTATAATTTTTTTATTTTGAGTAATTGGTTAGTAAATCCATTTTTATTTGAACTATTTTATGGTCATAAAACGGGCCAAACATTATTTTAAAGTTTTTAAATTTGCTTATATCATTTGATGCGATAAATATATCATCAATTCTTGATTTTATACTTTTACTATTCTCCTATGTGAAACCCTTTTCGTATTTAGTCAAAACATTCCATGAATTTACCAAATTAATTTTTTTAATTATTGGATCTATTAGTTTCCATTCGCTCTCGGTATTTCTTGGTGGGAATCTATCAATATAGTTATTTTCGACCATGTTAAAATCCCCCAATAGAATTTTGTTTTCATAAATTATTAATTTTCTTTTTAATTCGTTGATATATAGTTTCCATTCTGTCAAGGTGGATGGCAAATATAGATTGTAGATATTTATATTTTATTGAAATAAATCTAGGTTTATGTGCATAATTCTACCATCGTCGTATATTGTGTTATATTTTATTTTTATTTCGTGATTATTTATTAGAATTGTAGTGGTTTTTGAGAATATACAGGGATTTACCCAGCATTTTTTCCACAAAATAATGTCGCTTTCTTTTACGTGAACTTCTTGCAGGCAAATTATATCAGCATTGACTTCAATTTTTAGGTATTTAAATAATTTTTCCTTTTATCATTTTTTTGGATCCCTCGAACATTCCAGGATATTAATTTTATTATTTTTTGCATTTGCATTTGGATTATTTTTTATTTGTTTTTATATTTATTTCATTAATGTAATTAAATAGGGGTTTTACCTTCAACTGATTCTTTTTCGATTTGCAGCTCAGTCCCTATATCCTTTTCCGATTCTTCCGCAGTTTCAATTTCAGAACTTTCCAATACAGCTATTGTGGCTAAACAATCAAGTTTTGATTTTTGTGCTGTGTTAGCTTTAATTCTTCTCATATTTATGATATACTTTTTCCCGAGTATTATCTCGAGTCTTTGATATTTTTTGATGTTAGATTTGCCTCTTTTTTCTGGGATTAAAGTGAGTTCCTTGAAATTTGGTCCCTTATCTTGGCTATTATCTGTAAGTTTTATTCTGAAATTTTCTGATGTGCTTGCGTCTGTCTGAGGAATTTCTTTATACAATTTTTGATTAATTGATACTCTTTTCCACCCTTCATCATTATCTGCCGAGATTTCTCGGGTGATTTCTTTAGGTAATTTTTTTTTCAGTATTTTGATTTTCAACACGCTCTGTATTTTTGTCGTTCAAAATATTTTTTTCTGATATATCTATAAAATCAGTTTTACCCAGTGTAGATGTCGTTTTTGTTAGTGATACCTTTTTAACATTTTTTGGATTAGATTTTCTAACTCTTATATTTTCTATCTAGTTTGATGCAGTCTTTTTCCAATGGTCAAGTTTTTTGCAATATGTACACATGGGCGGTAATCCTCTCCACAGAATACTAACTTTTTCTCCTGAGGATTCGATATGAGTAGGTATCTCAGATTCCTTTTTAATTTAAACCAGCGCTTTTACATTCTTTGTTAAATATCTCTCCTTTTCATTGTTTTTCAATGCTGTTATATCTCTTAATTTTCCGATTTTACTAATTCCATTATATAAATCGTCGACAATTTTTCAAATAGTTGGTTTGCTGAACGATGGGATAGTCAGTATTTTGTACTCATCTCCATACTCATATGTTTCATAGATGTCTAATATTGTCCCTTCGATTTTTATTTGTACCTCTTTCGCTTTTAGTATGTCTTTTTGTTTTTGAATTTTATAAACAAGATTTTTCATTTCCAGTCCATTTCTGTATTCATAGGTATGTCTCCATATTTGTCTAGAATTTCTTCTGCCTTAATCTCCCATTCATCACTGTATTCCTGTATACTACATCCTAGTTTAAGACTGGAGCTCCCCACGCACAAAATTCTTGCCTGTTTACTCTCGCTTCCAGTAATCCAGCCGATTACTGATACTTGTTTGTGTTTCTGACCGTTTTCACACCTCCTTACGAACTTGATCTTTTCATATAGCGGTAAATTACCTTTTTTTGCGATTGTGGCATAAGTCGGGTTGCCAACAGTGTGCTGGTTATTTGGATTTGGATTCATATCTAACTAGACTTTTGCTAATTGCAGCTATGGCTTGATCTGTAGCCTTAATTTTAGACTAGATTGATTAGTTTCGATTTTTGGATTTGATTTTTATTTTTTATTATTACTCTTTATTTTTTATAAATATTATTATTGGTCAATATCAAAATAGAAATTAGTTATCTCAAGAAAACAAATTGAAATATGTATTATTTTATATATTTTCATCGGTTCTGTGGTCTAGCGGTATGATTTTCGCTTAGGGTGCGAGAGGTCCCGGGTTCAATCCCCGGCAGAGCCCAATTATTAGCCGTTGTAGTATAGTGGCAGTACATCACGTTGTGGCCGTGATGACCCTGGTTCGATTCCAGGCAACGGCAAAAAATCAATCTTTCTTGTCATTTTTTTATTGTGTATTTGACCTTTGTTATATTCATTGAATCAGGTTCACAACTCCATTAACTGGTTAATTTTAAGCGTTTTATTTTCTAGTATATACAGATACCTTTTGCACCTAAAGTCCTATTCGGAAAAAAAAAATGCTCCCTCAACTAAATTGTTAAATTTTTGTAATACGGAGCATAAAAAAAAGGCTGTATAATCTAAAAATTACTTAATTGGAAACCGAAATAATAGAAATAATTACTCAAAAAAAAAAAGTATTGTGACGAACTTTGATAGCTGCTATTTTTAGAATGTTTGGAATAATCTAAAACAAGTATATGGAAATGTTGATTTTTTTTTTCTTTAGCTCTATTAAAATAAAAGGTATTTAATAGAGCTAGTTTTGATGCTAAAAAAAGATGATTAGTAGCTGAACTTGAAGAAAAAAAGAAAACAAGGAGCAAAATATGCTATCGTGCTACAAGATAATCTTTAATGGATCTAGATAATTTAAATATAATAAAAGCTGGGGTATATTGATTATGTTTTAAATAGGCCCTAAAAATGTAATTATTGATTACACTAACGATATCATGGAGGTATTCTTAACATGTAAATATTGATATATAATGCTTTATTTTTATCAAGTTAATTTGAAGATGTTCAGCTAGAATTAATGGCTAAATCAGAAATTTTAGCTGAAAAAGAATCATACCTTTTTCTAGTTATTTAATTTGTAGACTCACTTGTTCTTCGGTAACGACTCCATTTATCATAGAAACGAGAATAATTAATTTTAGGTACGCTTAAAAGTCATCGATAACTGTCTTGAATCAGCATCTGTAAAGCTATTATTTAAGAGCTGAGAAAAAATAACTCAATTATTACTGAATAAACGAATTATTTGAAATCAAAATAATAATTTATTGATGTATTCGGACTTATACTACATACATATGAGACTGATGCAGGATAGTATTTGTGTTTAAGTAATATTAATTTTCTACAAGCTTTGATGGATCCAGAAAAAGAATATTAAAAAGCAAACCTCTTCCTCCCCAACCATCGATACTTTCAGCCCTTCTGAAATAAACCAAGTTTATTTGCTTTTATAAAAAGCTTGTTTATTTCCGAATGCAATGGTATAAATCATTTATGTGTTATTCTACTGCTATTTTTTATTTATAAACATGACCTGCTATCTTTTCGTGTTCACCATTTGGCAAAAGTGAATAAACTAAACGAATTGAGAATTTTCCTTTTACTAAGATTGGAGCTATATGAATATATTTTTATTGTTTTTATTCTAGTAGAATTACCAAAAAGCATGTGTACAAATGATTGTATACGAATTTTTTCATAAAAAAACAGTATCAAGACAAATATAAAAACAATGTCACCTAAGTTGCAGTTCTCGATATGTATAAGATTTAATTCATAGATAAAATAAAGCAAGAGTGTTGTATTGTTTATACTTTTAAAAAGCTTTGAAGTTATGTATAACCTTTAAATTTAAGGCGTGAACGAAACTGTGTAATAAGAGATGAAGATATAAATGCAAAAATAATTTTTATTAGAATAAAGAGCCCTAAATGACAAGGGGTTTATAAAAGTAAATAAAGAATGAGCAAGAGGAGGAAAAGTATTTATAAATAAATTAAGCGAGATTTGTTGGATTGAGGAGTTTTAAAAAATAAAGGAGGAAGGATAGGGGCTAAACCATTTGAGAAGAGTAAGCTACAGCAGTTTTCGCAGCTTCGATTCTCCTTTCGACTTCAGGGAGCTGAATAATCTTGCTATGGATTTTTTTTAGCCTAATAATTACATTTTCAATTGATTCCATTGGGTCTTGGACAACATCAGAGTCAACATCGGGGAAAAGTTTATCTGTTAATTTAAAGATATCCTTTTCATCAAACTGTGAGATAATTCTCTCCCAGTCGTTGTCGTAAATACTGTAGTCGACTTCACCATCGCAGAATAGATAAGATGCTAGTCGTTGAGCAGTAATTCCGAATATGTTAAAATGCATTTTAGCGATGGCATCGTTACGAAGCCATTGTCCAAGAAGTTCAGGAGTTACGCGTATACCTTCTTCAAGACCAGCCTGACCGGGCAAGTCATACCGTAGAACAGAGAACATAACAGACCAAAAGTGCTGTTCAAACGCAAGCAGAATATGTAAAAAGTTATTGAGACCAATATCAGGATCGACTTGGTCGGGTTTTACTATTAATTTGGTGCTTGGGAATGATAGGGAGTTGGGTTCGTATACTTTAGTTAGATCAACCCACTCCCAGCCATTTTCGTTACAAATTGTTTCGAATTTTGATAGCTTGGAAGAGCTAAGTTTGTTAAAGATACTTCCAGGTTTGCTAGGAGAGCAAACGCAAAGTTTGAGCTTTATATCACTTTCTTTAGAAAATTGCGACCAAGCCAAAAACTCTTTGAACGTCTCAGGCTAAAATTATAATAAATGAAGATTAAATTAAAATCTTTTAATGAAATAGGGTGGGAATAATCGTAGTAGTTAGGAACAAATAGTTACTTGAAAGGGATCGAAAACAAAAACGATGCTGTCAGTAGAATTTCCGAGACGAGCTTGATCGTCCCTTGGGTAAGCGAGGAATTTATCATTTTTTCCAGTTTCGTGGATGAGTATTTGTATTTTGAATTGATAGTATGCAGTCTTGTGGGACCAAGAAATAGGGGTGTATTCCAAATCCAAGCTCGATTGACTAGTTAGATCTAGCTTGTATGGATCTCCGAGAGGTTCTAGGCCAAAAACATCTAAAAAATAAAGTTTAGTATTATAATAGAGGTTTTTTATTATAGGAATTGCAAGAAGTTGGTTATATAAAAATTTATAGAGTGTGGTAAATATAGAGAGAAAAAGATAGATATAAGCTTAAAGCTAGGAGGCATGGTATTTACTGTTTATTAGAGCGGCTTTGTCGACGGACCTTCTACCTACAACCAAGGCGATATTCTCCATTTTGGTATATTAAACTAGGTTTTCATAAAATAGGCAAAAACTAGTTGTAGAAAAAGGCATGAAAGAAGCCAGGTTAAAATTACAACGAAGGGTACTATACAAGTAATTAGGGAAATATGAGGGGGTATGGGTTTTTTTTAAATAATAAGATAAGAGTGTATTTGAAACAGATTTTCAGGGGGAGGGCGGAAATAGCAGATTTGGGACAGTCAGAGACCAAAAATAAAAATTTGCTAATGGTATTTCATTAATCTAAATAGTTTGTATTTGAAACCATAACCAGCGAAGGCTATTTAGTCGGCTTATATACTCAATTCGAAGAATTGGTAAAGGGGGAAAAAATTTACGGGGGTCTAAAACTAAAATGTTTTAGCTTATTTGGAGCTAAATGTAAAGTAGTTTGTAACTGTAATCAGAAGCGCAAATAGAAGCAACAGTATGCTTTATCAGTTCTCTTGCGCCATCTAAACAATTATTTCACATTCGCCACTCAATTGGACATATTCCTATATTAACTTTTCTTTTTTGCTTATTTTCCTTCTTTATTCTGATAGCTTTATGTTTCTGGCCTCGAACCCGTTAATTTAATCGTTGCTTATTAAGCTCGGCTTTTAATTGGCAAGTTATTATGTTCTGCTGATTACTAAAGACTTTTACTAATCGAGGATAAATACCAAAAGACAGCAGACACTTTTTCACTATTCCCAATCTCACTCCTCGCCTCTTC
This sequence comes from Smittium culicis, assembly GCA_001970855.1. Classification (NCBI taxonomy): domain Eukaryota; kingdom Fungi; phylum Kickxellomycota; class Harpellomycetes; order Harpellales; family Legeriomycetaceae; genus Smittium; species Smittium culicis. The sequence continues at coordinate 38,603 of LSSN01001554.1, forward strand.
ATGTCAGTTCCCCGAAATCGTACATGCCTTCCATTGGTCGCTGTTATCTCCATTTAGGCCGTAGATGGCGTGAATGGCTCGCATGTTGCGAATTTTTTACTAGCTGTAGCTTTAATCCAATTGTGTGTGCTCCTAAAACCACGTTTCAATTAAATTGGTTAAAAAATGACTGTGAATAGGCTTCTAATCGCATAATCTTAATAAACTTATTCCGGTTTAACTTATAAAAACGGAATTAAAGCAGGCTATTGGCTATAAATACAATTGATTCCATCTTTACGTTATCAAAAACCATCGCCACTTGATTAAAAAATCCCTTCTTACCACTAATTCGCCCGTTATTTTTTTTGGTATACCAATCGCTTTTTTTCTATTAGTTACTTATAGAGTGTGAAAACCAGACGGGAAATTCTGAACAAAAGCTCACTTTGTTCCAGCCTACATCATTGGTCTGTAAATTTTGAAATTTTTTAGCTATTGGCCCATTTTGAAGCAATTTCGACTTTTATGCTTATTCGTTTAATAGCATAAGTAGCATTTGTTAATAAAAATTCTGAGGTAAAATTATTGGGCAACGATTTTATGCGAATTTAATAATATAACACTTTGGACTAAAAAGTGTTTCCTTGATATTAGGGATTCTGAGCATAAGGAGCACATTGTTGAAGCTAAATTTTATTGGCCTGGGCGCTATAAATGTTAAACATTATTGGCGGGATTATAAAGGCATTTCGTTTTTTCTTATTTATGAGATTCTTTATAAAGTGATTTTATGGTGCATATTGCTACAATGTAAAAAATCCCTATAAAAAGAATACGCCCAATAAAATAAATATTTTCTTTCATTTAACCCTTTCCGGGGTTAGCACTCTTAAACTTTATTAAAAATCATAATTGGATATTCCAATTAAAAGCTATTTTTATTGGATAGAGAGATATAAATTATCCAATAGAAGTATATAATTTATATTGATTTATCAGTTTGCCATTTGGTTGGATAGATATGATATTTAAAAAAAGGTCAACCGCCCCTGAAGGGACTAGCAAATAAAAGTTTAACGAAACGAAGAAATAGAATAATCATAAAGCCTTTTTAGCTACGCCAATAATACTAGAAATTAACGATTATTCAGGCCAATAACATAAACTGTAATAAAGTGCTCTCTTCGTTCAGAACCTCCCATTTATTCTTTATTTTATGGGATTTTTATTTCTAAAAAAACAAGTGATTTTGCCCATTGGCCATTTATCATTTATGCAATTTTATACACTGTAACGCTTTACACTATAAATTGACTCCTGCGTAAAGAGTCACCCAAGTAACTTTTCCCGGGATTTAAGATTCACTCTAATTTTCCGCTTATAATTTCTGTAATAACAAATAAGTGAACAAGAATTTCAAAATAGCGTTTTTAAATATACAACTCATTCGCCGCCATATAAAATAATTTACTTTGCTTGAAATGATTCAATTGATAATTATATCTGTTGAATGCCTCCCCGTGACTTTTTACCTAACTCCAGTTTCACAAATGTATTCATTGGCTAAATATCGTCCGATAATTGAATAAATAGGATAGACGCAAATTATGCTGACAAATAAATGTAAAATAATAGAGAGGCTGTTCAAATCCGAGCCATATCACCAATTTTGGACAGTTTTTCGCCCTACTATTTGAGGAACTACTAAACGTGTAATTAGATATCTGCTGGCCAGAAATAATCGTACGATCAAGCAGATCTCCTTGTTGCTTTTCTTGAGATTTTTTTTATCTTATTTACTCTTCATTTGTCAGCATCTTTACAAAGTTGACAAAATATCCATATTTTATTTCTATAATCCTTGATACGGAACAATTAGCAAAAGCCCGAGGGCTTAACCCTTTCCATAACTCGCTCTGTAAAGAATTGAACTCATTGATTCACTGGTGTTTTTTATAAAGCTATACTATTCGCTGTTACCTTGCAATAAAACCAATAGCTTTTTGAGTTTATATTTTTATTGTTTTAATTGGGCACTGTTAGCTATATTTGGTAGACCAGAAGCAGTCTACCGCCCGAGAAAGGATTAAATAGCTGATTTCTATCAGGAATCGTAACTTTTTTTCTTAATTTCGCCCTTTCACCAGAATTAGTCTTTAACAACTTGGACAATTCCATTTTCTAATGATTTGTAAATATATTTGCTATTTGCTATTAGGTTTTATTGAAAAAATACTCAAAATTCTCTTGGAATAATATTTTTTTTAGTTGATTTGATTTGATTGCCTGAACAGATGAAAAATATGGGATACCCATAATGAAGAAATTGCTTTATAGGCTATTGATTGACAAAGCATAAAAATATATAAGCAGTAATTATCCAATAATAAAATTTTTTAAATTTTTAAACGAATTGATTTATAGATTTAAGGAGCCTTTTTGAAATAGCCAATACTATTAAGTGCATATATCTATCATTCTAATAGTATTAGCCCTTTCATGGACGGCATACTATTTTTGATCTACAAAGTATATTCAAAAAAAAAAAAAATCTACAAATTATAGCCAGATGCGTTCAAATAAAATACTTTAGTTCCGGAGCCTTAAGAATTATTAGCTAGTTGTATTATACAGGCATTGTATTATAGAGACAAATAAAAAACTATATTATAAACCATAAACGAATCATAAATTTTGTTTTTTTAAAGAGTGTTGGACGGGAAAGGGTTAATTTCAAATGTTTAAACTTTACGAATTTTACTGATTTTATTAAATTAAAAAAAAAAATTGAATAGTTTTCAATTAGATATAACAACAATTTTTTTTTCCGCAAAGTCGATTCACCAAACTACAATTAAACTGTTCCGTCAAAAAAAAAGAAAAATAGACTGAAATTTTTCAATTGGGCTAATTTTGATACAATTTGACCTTTTTTCCACAACTTGATAATAGATTCGATAAAGTCGTAATAAATGATTATTTTTACTTTATTTATTTGATTTTTTTTTGATTATAGATTTACTAATTAGATATAAACTTGTTAAAAATTAGGGGTAATTGCAAAAATAGTCAAAATTTTATTGGAAAATTTCAAAACCAATCAAATTCGAGCACATATTTGCAAAAATGGTCAAAAATAATATAAGCCAATAGAAAACATATTACAATTTTCCAATATTTCTTTTAGCGTTCTACATTATTTTTTTATTTTTTAATTGTTCATAACCACCATATAAAATTTCTTTTCTTTGTTACTTTGAGTAAATTAATATACTATTCCTTTTTTTTTATCAATAATAAGAATTATTTTAGATTTTCTGTTTTTATATATTCAAAGTTTAAAGTAAAAGGTAAGTATAAAAATATATAATGTTAAATTCGTATAACTAACTTTCTTTTTTAACGGTCAAAATATGTTTCTGGAAACTTAAAATTCTAAAGAAGTAAAAAGTGATTTGGTTGATTTTGGTGTTAAAAAATATAAAACTTATGAAATAAAATACAGAACTAAAACCAGGTTTCAAGCTGTTTGTTAGGGATTCTTCACATAATACCCCCAATCATAAGTTCCATACCCCCAATCATATGTTCCATACCCCCATTGTGAGTTTCATACCCCCATTGTGAGTTTCATACCCCCATTTTAAGTTTCATACCCCCATTTCTAGATTATAATAAAAGCCTATTGGTCAAAATTATACCCCCAACAGGATAAAATAATTAATTGGATAATAAATACCTTTTGGATATAATTAAATCAACTATAATCAAGATTAAAATTTTTTTATCAATGTATAATCATAACCAAAACCAAATGCGAAAAAAATTTATATTTAGATTTAAAAAATATTTCTATAAAACTTATATATAAATATAAATATAACATATAAAAAATAACTTTAAAAATCATTTTTCAACTACAATTACTCGATTTCATCAACAAACATCTACGATTAAAAATCTCGAACTAATTCAAAATTTCGAATTCTTCAATCGACTATTAATACAAATTATTTTCATTCAATTATATACTCTAATTGCTGTCGCCATAATATAAATACAAAAAATTTTCAAACAAATTTATACTCTAAGAACCAAAATCAACAAAATAACTCAATTACGTCAACCATCTACAAAAAATTTAACATAATCGGCCATTTATAAGAACTTGAATTACACAATTCTAAGCTTCAAAATTTTAACATCTTTGAGTTCTCAACTACTTTTGAAACAATATTGAAATTATATAATATCAAATCTTAAACAAACTTCAAAGCTTTGTTCCCAA